>CAKXZU010000135.1:0-312357 GCA_936014575.1 Bombus lapidarius
CGTAATGCTACATAACGTTATACGTTATATCGTAATGCTGCACAACCTTATACGTTATAACGTATTACCATATAACGTTATACGTTATATCGTAATGCTACATAACGTTATAGGTTATATCTTACTGCTACATAACGTTATACGTTATATGGTAATGCTACATAACGTTATACGTTATATCGTAATGCTACATAACTTTATACGGTATATCGTAATGCTACATAACGTCATACGTTATATCTTTCTGCTACATAACGTTATACGTTATAACGTATTACCATATAACGTTATATGTTACATCGTAATGCTACATAACGTTATCCCTTATATCGTAATGCTACATAACGTTATACGTTATATCGTAATGCTACATAACGTTATACGTTATATCGTAATGCTACATAACGTTATACATTATAACGTATTACCATATAACGTTATACGTTACATCGTAATGCTAGATAACGTTATACGTCATATCGTAATGCTACATAACGTTATACGTTATATCGTAATGCCACATAACGTTATACGCTATATCGTACTGCTAGATAACGTTATTCGTTATATCGTAATGCTACATAACGTCATACGTTGTATCGTAATGCTACATAACGTTGTACGTTATATCGTAATGCTACATAACGTTATACGTTATATCGTAATGCTACATAACGTTATACGTTATAACGTATTACCATATAACGTTATACGTTATATCGTAATGCTACATAACGTTATAGGTTATATCTTACTGCTACATAACGTTATACGTTATATGGTAATGCTACATAACGTTATACGTTATATCGTAATGCTACATAACGTTATACGGTATATCGTAATGCTACATAACGATATACGTTATATCGTAATGCTACATAACGTTATACGTTTAAACGTATTACCATATAACGTTATACGTTACATCGTAATGCTAGATAACGTTATACGTTTAAACGTATTACCATATAACGTTATACGTTACATCGTAATGCTAGATAACGTTATACGTCATATCGTAATGCTACATAACGTTATACGTTATAACGTATTACCATATAACGTTATATGTTACATCGTAATGCTACATAACGTTATCCGTTATATCGTAATGCTACATAACGTTATACGTTATATCGTAATGCTACATAACGTTATACGTTTAAACGTATTACCATATAACGTTATACGTTACATCGTAATGCTAGATAACGTTATACGTCATATCGTAATGCTACATAACGTTATACGTTATATCGTAATGCCACATAACGTTATACGCTATATCGTACTGCTAGATAACGTTATACGTTATATCGTAATGCTACATAACGTTATACGTTGTACCGTAATGCTACATAACGTTGTACGCTATATCGTAATGCTACATAACGTTATACGTTATATAGTAATGCTACATAACGTTATACGTTATAACGTATTACCATATATCGTTATACGTTATATCGTAATGCTACATAACGTTATAGGTTATATCTTACTGCTACATAACGTTATACGTTATATCGTAATGCTACATAACGTTATACGTTTAAACGTATTACCATATAACGTTATACGTTACATCGTAATGCTAGATAACGTTATACGTTTAAACGTATTACCATATAACGTTATACGTTACATCGTAACGCTAGATAACGTTATACGTCATATCGTAATGCTACATAACGTTATACGTTATAACGTATTACCATATAACGTTATATGTTACATCGTAATGCTACATAACGTTATCCGTTATATCGTAATGCTACATAACGTTATACGTTATATCGTAATGCTACATAACGTTATACGTTTAAACGTATTACCATATAACGCTATACGTTACATCGTAATACTAGATAACGTTATACGTCATATCGTAATGCTACATAACGTTATACGTTATATCGTAATGCCACATAACGTTATACGCTATATCGTACTGCTAGATAACGTTATACGTTATATCGTAATGCTACATAACGTTATACGTTGTATCGTAATGCTACATAACGTTGCACGTTATATCGTAATGCTACATAACGTTATACGTTATATAGTAATGCTACATAACGTTATACGTTATAACGTATTACCATATATCGTTATACGTTATATCGTAATGCTACATAACGTTATAGGTTATATCTTACTGCTACATAACGTTATACGTTATATCGTAATGCTACATAACGTTATACGTTATATCGTAATGCTGCACAACCTTATACGTTATAACGTATTACCATATAACGTTATACGTTATATCGTAATGCTACATAACGTTATAGGTTATATCTTACTGCTACATAACGTTATACGTTATATGGTAATGCTACATAACGTTATACGTTATATCGTAATGCTACATAACTTTATACGGTATATCGTAATGCTACATAACGTCATACGTTATATCTTTCTGCTACATAACGTTATACGTTATAACGTATTACCATATAACGTTATATGTTACATCGTAATGCTACATAACGTTATCCCTTATATCGTAATGCTACATAACGTTATACGTTATATCGTAATGCTACATAACGTTATACGTTATATCGTAATGCTACATAACGTTATACATTATAACGTATTACCATATAACGTTATACGTTACATCGTAATGCTAGATAACGTTATACGTCATATCGTAATGCTACATAACGTTATACGTTATATCGTAATGCCACATAACGTTATACGCTATATCGTACTGCTAGATAACGTTATTCGTTATATCGTAATGCTACATAACGTCATACGTTGTATCGTAATGCTACATAACGTTGTACGTTATATCGTAATGCTACATAACGTTATACGTTATATCGTAATGCTACATAACGTTATACGTTATAACGTATTACCATATAACGTTATACGTTATATCGTAATGCTACATAACGTTATAGGTTATATCTTACTGCTACATAATGTTATACGTTATATGGTAATGCTACATAACGTTATACGTTATATCGTAATGCTACATAACGTTATACGGTATATCGTAATGCTACATAACGATATACGTTATATCGTAATGCTACATAACGTTATACGTTTAAACGTATTACCATATAACGTTATACGTTACATCGTAATGCTAGATAACGTTATACGTTTAAACGTATTACCATATAACGTTATACGTTACATCGTAATGCTAGATAACGTTATACGTCATATCGTAATGCTACATAACGTTATACGTTATAACGTATTACCATATAACGTTATATGTTACATCGTAATGCTACATAACGTTATCCGTTATATCGTAATGCTACATAACGTTATACGTTATATCGTAATGCTACATAACGTTATACGTTTAAACGTATTACCATATAACGTTATACGTTACATCGTAATGCTAGATAACGTTATCGTCATATCGTAATGCTACATAACGTTATACGTTATATCGTAATGCCACATAACGTTATACGCTATATCGTACTGCTAGATAACGTTATACGTTATATCGTAATGCTACATAACGTTATACGTTGTACCGTAATGCTACATAACGTTGTACGTTATATCGTAATGCTACATAACGTTATACGTTATATAGTAATGCTACATAACGTTATACGTTATAACGTATTACCATATATCGTTATACGTTATATCGTAATGCTACATAACGTTATAGGTTATATCTTACTGCTACATAACGTTATACGTTATATCGTAATGCTACATAACGTTATACGTTATATCGTAATGCTGCACAACCTTATACGTTATAACGTATTACCATATAACGTTATACGTTACATCGTAATGCTACATAACGTTATACGTTATATCGCAATGCTACACAACGTTATACGTGTATATTGTAATGCTACATAACGTTATACGTTATATGGTAATGCTACATATCGTTATACGTTATAACGTATTACCATATAACGTCATTCGTTATATCGTAATGCTACATAACGTTATACGTTATATCGTAATGCTACATAACGTTATACGTTATATCGTAATGCTACATAACGTTATACGTTATAACGTATTACCATATAACGTTATACGTTACATCGTAATGCTACATAACGTTATACGTTATATCGTAATGCTACATAACGTTATACGTTTAATCGTAATGCTACATAACGTTATACGTTATATCGGAATGCTACATAACGTATACGTTATATCCTAATGCTACATAACGTTATACGCTGTATCGTAATGCTACATAACGTTATACGTTATAACGTAATACTACATAACGTTGTACGTTATATCGTAATGCTACATAACGTTATACGTTATATAGTAATGCTACATAACGTTATACGTTTAAACGTATTACCATATAACGTTATACGTTACATCGTAATGCTACATAACGTTATACGTTATATCGTAATGCTACATAACGTTATACGTTATATCGTAATGCTACATAACGTTATACGTTATATCGTAATGCTACATACGTTATACGTTGTATCGTAATGCTACATAACGTTGTACGTTATATCGTAATGCTACATAACGTTATACGTTATATAGTAATGCTACATAACGTTATACGTTATAACGTATTACCATATAACGTTATACGTTATATCGTAATGCTACATAACGTTATACGTTATACCGTAATGCCACATAACGTTATACGCTATATCGTACTGCTAGATAACGTTATACGTTATATCGTAATGCTACATAACGTTATACGTTGTATCGTAATGCTACATAACGTTGTACGTTATATCGTAATGCTACATAACGTTATACGTTACATCGTAATGCTACATAACGTTATACGTTATAACGTAATGCTACATAACGTTATACGTTATAACGCAATACTACATAACGTTATATGTTATAACGTAATACTATATAACGTTATACGTTATATCGTTATGCTACATAACGTTATACGTTATATCCTAATGCTACACAACGTTATACGTTATATTGTAATGCTACATAACGTTATACGTTATATGGTAATGCTACATATCGTTATACGTTATAACGTATTACCATATAACGTTATTCGTTATATCGTAATGCTACATAACGTTATACGTTATATCGTAATGCTACATAACGTTATACGTTATATCGTAATGCTACATAACGTTATACGTTATAACGTATTACCATATAACGTTATACGTTACATCGTAATGCAACATAACGTTATACGTTATATCGTAATGCTACATAACTTTATACCTTATATCGTAATGCTACATAACGTTATACGTTACATCGTAATGCTATATAACGTTATACGTTACATCTTACAGCTACATAACGTTATACGTTATATCGTAACGCTACCTAACGTTATACGTTATATCGTAATGCTACATAACGTTATACGTTATATCTTTCTGCTACATAACGTTATACGTTATATCGTAATGCTACATAACGTTATACGTTATATCGTAATGCTACATAACGTTATACGTTATATGGTAAAGCTACATATCGTTATACGTTATAACGTATTATCATATAACGTTATACGTTACATCGTAATGCTACATAACGTTATACGTTATAACGTAATGCTACATAACGTTATACGTTATAACGTAATACTACATAACGTTATATGTTATAACGTAATACTATATAACGTTATACGTTATATCGTTATGCTACATAACGTTATACGTTATATTGTAATGCTACATAACGTTATACGTTATATGGTAATGCTACATATCGTTATACGTTATAACGTATTACCATATAATGTTATTCATTATATCGTAATGCTACATAACGTTATACGTTATATCGTAATGCTACATAACGTTATACGTTATATCGTAATGCTACATAACGTTATACGTTATATCTTTCTGCTACATAACGTTATACGTCATATCGTAATGCTACATAACGTTATACGTTATATCGTAATGCCACATAACGTTATACGCTATATCGTACTGCTAGATAACGTTATACGTTATATCGTAATGCTACATAACGTTATACGTTGTATCGTAATGCTACATAACGTTGTACGTTATATCGTAATGCTACATAACGTTATACGTTATATCGTAATGCTACATAACGTTATACGTTATAACGTATTACCATATAACGTTATACGTTATATCGTAATGCTACATAACGTTATAGGTTATATCTTACTGCTACATAACGTTATACGATATATGGTAATGCTACATAACGTTATACGTTATATCGTAATGCTACATAACGTTATACGGTATATCGTAATGCTACATAACGTTATACGTTATATCGTAATGCTACATAACGTTATACGTTTAAACGTATTACCATATAACGTTATACGTTACATCGTAATGCTAGATAACGTTATACGTCATATCGTAATGCTACATAACGTTATACGTTATATCGTAATGCCACATAACGTTATACGCTATATCGTACTGCTAGATAACGTTATACGTTTAAACGTATTACCATATAACGTTATACGTTACATCGTAATGCTTGATAACGCTATACGTCATATCGTAATGCTACATAACGTTATACGTTATATCGTAATGCCACATAACGTTATACGCTATATCGTACTGCTAGATAACGTTATACGTTATATCGTAATGCTACATAATGTTATACGTTGTACCGTAATGCTACATAACGTTGTACGTTATATCGTAATGCTACATAACGTTATACGTTATATAGTAATGCTACATAACGTTATACGTTATAACGTATTACCATATATCGTTATACGTTATATCGTAATGCTACATAACGTTATAGGTTATATCTTACTGCTACATAACGTTGTACGTTATATCGTAATGCTACATAACGTTATACGTTATATAGTAATGCTACATAACGTTATACGTTATAACGTATTACCATATATCGTTATACGTTATATCGTAATGCTACATAACGTTATAGGTTATATCTTTCTGCTACATAACGTTATACGTTATATCGTAATGCTACATAACGTTATACGTTATATCGTAATGCTACATAACGTTATACGTTATATGGTAAAGCTACATATCGTTATACGTTATAACGTATTATCATATAACGTTATACGTTACATCGTAATGCTACATAACGTTATACGTTATAACGTAATGCTACATAACGTTATACGTTATAACGTAATACTACATAACGTTATATGTTATAACGTAATACTATATAACGTTATACGTTATATCGTTATGCTACATAACGTTATACGTTATATTGTAATGCTACATAACGTTATACGTTATATGGTAATGCTACATATCGTTATACGTTATAACGTATTACCATATAATGTTATTCATTATATCGTAATGCTACATAACGTTATACGTTATATCGTAATGCTACATAACGTTATACGTTATATCGCAATGCTACATAACGTTATACGATAAAACGTAATACTACATAAAGTTATACGTTATAACGTAATACTACATAACGTTATACGTTATATTGCAATGCTACATAACGTTGTACGTTATAACGTAATGCTACATAACGTTATACGTTATATCGTACTGCTACATAACGTTGTACGTTATATCTTACTGCTACATAACGTTATACGTTATATCGTAATGCTACATAACGTTATACGTTATATCGTAATGCTACATAACGTTATACGTTATATCTTTCTGCTACATAACGTTATACGTCATATCGTAATGCTACATAACGTTATACGTTATATCGTAATGCCACATAACGTTATACGCTATATCGTACTGCTAGATAACGTTATACGTTATATCGTAATGCTACATAACGTTATACGTTGTATCGTAATGCTACATAACGTTGTACGTTATATCGTAATGCTACATAACGTTATACGTTATATCGTAATGCTACATAACGTTATACGTTATAACGTATTACCATATAACGTTATACGTTATATCGTAATGCTACATAACGTTATAGGTTATATCGTAATGCTACATAACTTTATACCTTATATCGTAATGCTACATAACGTTATACGTTACATCGTAATGCTATATAACGTTATACGTTACATCTTACAGCTACATAACGTTATACGTTATATCGTAACGCTACCTAACGTTATACGTTATATCGTAATGCTACATAACGTTATACGTTATATCTTTCTGCTACATAACGTTATACGTTATATCGTAATGCTACATAACGTTATACGTTATATCGTAATGCTACATAACGTTATACGTTATATGGTAAAGCTACATATCGTTATACGTTATAACGTATTATCATATAACGTTATACGTTACATCGTAATGCTACATAACGTTATACGTTATAACGTAATGCTACATAACGTTATACGTTATAACGTAATACTACATAACGTTATATGTTATAACGTAATACTATATAACGTTATACGTTATATCGTTATGCTACATAACGTTATACGTTATATTGTAATGCTACATAACGTTATACGTTATATGGTAATGCTACATATCGTTATACGTTATAACGTATTACCATATAATGTTATTCATTATATCGTAATGCTACATAACGTTATACGTTATATCGTAATGCTACATAACGTTATACGTTATATCGTAATGCTACATAACGTTATACGTTATATCTTTCTGCTACATAACGTTATACGTCATATCGTAATGCTACATAACGTTATACGTTATATCGTAATGCCACATAACGTTATACGCTATATCGTACTGCTAGATAACGTTATACGTTATATCGTAATGCTACATAACGTTATACGTTGTATCGTAATGCTACATAACGTTGTACGTTATATCGTAATGCTACATAACGTTATACGTTATATCGTAATGCTACATAACGTTATACGTTATAACGTATTACCATATAACGTTATACGTTATATCGTAATGCTACATAACGTTATAGGTTATATCTTACTGCTACATAACGTTATACGATATATGGTAATGCTACATAACGTTATACGTTATATCGTAATGCTACATAACGTTATACGGTATATCGTAATGCTACATAACGTTATACGTTATATCGTAATGCTACATAACGTTATACGTTTAAACGTATTACCATATAACGTTATACGTTACATCGTAATGCTAGATAACGTTATACGTCATATCGTAATGCTACATAACGTTATACGTTATATCGTAATGCCACATAACGTTATACGCTATATCGTACTGCTAGATAACGTTATACGTTTAAACGTATTACCATATAACGTTATACGTTACATCGTAATGCTTGATAACGTTATACGTCATATCGTAATGCTACATAACGTTATACGTTATATCGTAATGCCACATAACGTTATACGCTATATCGTACTGCTAGATAACGTTATACGTTATATCGTAATGCTACATAATGTTATACGTTGTACCGTAATGCTACATAACGTTGTACGTTATATCGTAATGCTACATAACGTTATACGTTATATAGTAATGCTACATAACGTTATACGTTATAACGTATTACCATATATCGTTATACGTTATATCGTAATGCTACATAACGTTATAGGTTATATCTTACTGCTACATAACGTTGTACGTTATATCGTAATGCTACATAACGTTATACGTTATATAGTAATGCTACATAACGTTATACGTTATAACGTATTACCATATATCGTTATACGTTATATCGTAATGCTACATAACGTTATAGGTTATATCTTTCTGCTACATAACGTTATACGTTATATCGTAATGCTACATAACGTTATACGTTATATCGTAATGCTACATAACGTTATACGTTATATGGTAAAGCTACATATCGTTATACGTTATAACGTATTATCATATAACGTTATACGTTACATCGTAATGCTACATAACGTTATACGTTATAACGTAATGCTACATAACGTTATACGTTATAACGTAATACTACATAACGTTATATGTTATAACGTAATACTATATAACGTTATACGTTATATCGTTATGCTACATAACGTTATACGTTATATTGTAATGCTACATAACGTTATACGTTATATGGTAATGCTACATATCGTTATACGTTATAACGTATTACCATATAATGTTATTCATTATATCGTAATGCTACATAACGTTATACGTTATATCGTAATGCTACATAACGTTATACGTTATATCGCAATGCTACATAACGTTATACGATAAAACGTAATACTACATAAAGTTATACGTTATAACGTAATACTACATAACGTTATACGTTATATTGCAATGCTACATAACGTTGTACGTTATAACGTAATGCTACATAACGTTATACGTTATATCGTACTGCTACATAACGTTGTACGTTATATCTTACTGCTACATAACGTTATACGTTATATCGTAATGCTACATAACGTTATACGTTATATCGTAATGCTACATAACGTTATACGTTATATCTTTCTGCTACATAACGTTATACGTCATATCGTAATGCTACATAACGTTATACGTTATATCGTAATGCCACATAACGTTATACGCTATATCGTACTGCTAGATAACGTTATACGTTATATCGTAATGCTACATAACGTTATACGTTGTATCGTAATGCTACATAACGTTGTACGTTATATCGTAATGCTACATAACGTTATACGTTATATCGTAATGCTACATAACGTTATACGTTATAACGTATTACCATATAACGTTATACGTTATATCGTAATGCTACATAACGTTATAGGTTATATCTTACTGCTACATAACGTTATACGATATATGGTAATGCTACATAACGTTATACGTTATATCGTAATGCTACATAACGTTATACGGTATATCGTAATGCTACATAACGTTATACGTTATATCGTAATGCTACATAACGTTATACGTTTAAACGTATTACCATATAACGTTATACGTTACATCGTAATGCTAGATAACGTTATACGTCATATCGTAATGCTACATAACGTTATACGTTATATCGTAATGCCACATAACGTTATACGCTATATCGTACTGCTAGATAACGTTATACGTTATATCGTAATGCTACATAACGTTATACGTTATATCTTACTGCTACATAACGTTATACGTTATATCGTAATGCTACATAACGTTATACGTTATATCGTAATGCTACATAACGTTATACGTTATATCTTTCTGCTACATAACGTTATACGTCATATCGTAATGCTACATAACGTTATACGTTATATCGTAATGCCACATAACGTTATACGCTATATCGTACTGCTAGATAACGTTATACGTTATATCGTAATGCTACATAACGTTATACGTTGTATCGTAATGCTACATAACGTTGTACGTTATATCGTAATGCTACATAACGTTATACGTTATATCGTAATGCTACATAACGTTATACGTTATAACGTATTACCATATAACGTTATACGTTATATCGTAATGCTACATAACGTTATAGGTTATATCTTACTGCTACATAACGTTATACGTTATATGGTAATGCTACATAACGTTATACGTTATATCGTAATGCTACATAACGTTATACGGTATATCGTAATGCTACATAACGTTATACGTTATATCGTAATGCTACATAACGTTATACGTTTAAACGTATTACCATATAACGTTATACGTTACATCGTAATGCTAGATAACGTTATACGTCATATCGTAATGCTACATAACGTTATACGTTATATCGTAATGCCACATAACGTTATACGCTATATCGTACTGCTAGATAACGTTATACGTTATATCGTAATGCTACATAACGTTATACGTTGTATCGTAATGCTACATAACGATGTACGTTATATCGTAATGCTACATAACGTTATACGTTATATAGTAATGCTACATAACGTTATACGTTATATCGTAATGCTACATAACGTTATACGTTATATCGTAATGCTACATAACGTTATACGTTATATCGTAATGCTACATAACGTTATACGTTATAACGTATTACCATATAACGTTATACGTTACATCGTTATGCTACATAACGTTATCCGCTATATCGTAATGCTACATAACGTTATACGTTATATCGTAATGCTACATAACGTTATACGTTTAAACGTATTACCATATAACGTTATACGTTACATCGTAATGCTAGATAACGTTATACGTCATATCGTTATGCTACATAACGTTATACGTTATAACGTATTACCATATAACGTTATATGTTACATCGTAATGCTACATAACGTTATCCGTTATATCGTAATGCTACATAACGTTATACGGTATATCGTAATGCTACATAACGTTATACGTTATATCGTAATGCTACATAACGTTATACGTTTAAACGTATTACCATATAACGTTATACGTTACATCGTAATGCTAGATAACGTTATACGTCATATCGTTATGCTACATAACGTTATACGTTATAACGTATTACCATATAACGTTATATGTTACATCGTAATGCTACATAACGTTATCCGTTATATCGTAATGCTACATAACGTTATACGTTATATCGTAATGCTACATAACGTTATACGTTATATCGTAATGCTACATAACGTCGTACGTTATATCGTAATGCTACATAACGTTATACGTTGTATCGTAATGCTACATAACGTTGTACGTTATATCGTAATGCTACATAACGTTATACGTTGTATCGTAATGCTACATAACGTTGTACGTTATATCGTAATGCTACATAACGTTATACGTTATATAGTAATGCTACATAACGTTATACGTTACAACGTATTACCATATAACGTTATACGTTATATCGTAATGCTACATAACGTTATACGTTATACCGTAATGCCACATAACGTTATACGCTATATCGTACTGCTAGATAACGTTATACGTTATATCGTAATGCTACATAACGTTATACGTTGTATCGTAATGCTACATAACGTTGTACGTTATATCGTAATGCTACATAACGTTATACGTTACATCGTAATGCTACATAACGTTATACGTTATAACGTAATGCTACATAACGTTATACGTTATAACGTAATACTACATAACGTTATATGTCATAACGTAATACTATATAACGTTATACGTTATATCGTTATGCTACATAACGTTATACGTTATATCGTAATGCTACATAACGTTATACGTTGTATCGTAATGCTACATAACGTCGTACGTTATATCGTAATGCTACATAACGTTATACGTTGTATCGTAATGCTACATAACGTTGTACGTTATATCGTAATGCTACATAACGTTATACGTTGTATCGTAATGCTACATAACGTTGTACGTTATATCGTAATGCTACATAACGTTATACGTTATATAGTAATGCTACATAACGTTATACGTTATAACGTATTACCATATAACGTTATACGTTATATCGTAATGCTACATAACGTTATACGTTATACCGTAATGCCACATAACGTTATACGCTATATCGTACTGCTAGATAACGTTATACGTTATATCGTAATGCTACATAACGTTATACGTTGTATCGTAATGCTACATAACGTTGTACGTTATATCGTAATGCTACATAACGTTATACGTTACATCGTAATGCTACATAACGTTATACGTTATAACGTAATGCTACATAACGTTATACGTTATAACGTAATACTACATAACGTTATATGTCATAACGTAATACTATATAACGTTATACGTTATATCGTTATGCTACATAACGTTATACGTTATATCGTAATGCTACACAACGTTATACGTTATATTGTAATGCTACAGAACGTTATACGTTATATGGTAATGCTACATATCGTTATACGTTATAACGTATTACAATATAACGTTATTCGTTATATCGTAATGCTACATAACGTTATACGTTATATCGTAATGCTACATAACGTTATACGTTTAAACGTATTACCATATAACGTTATATGTTACATCGTAATGCTAGATAACGTTATACGTTTAAACGTATTACCATATAACGTTATATGTTACATCGTAATGCTACATAACGTTATCCGTTATATCGTAATGCTACATAACGTTATACGTCATATCGTAATGCTACATAACGTTATACGTTATATCGTAATGCCACATAACGTTATACGCTATATCGTACTGCTAGATAACGTTATACGTTATATCGTAATGCTACATAACGTTATACGTTGTATCATAATGCTACATAACGTTGTACGTTATATCGTAATGCTACATAACGTTATACGTTATATAGTAATGCTACATAACGTTATACGTTATAACGTATTACCATATAACGTTATACGTTATATCGTAATGCTACATAACGTTATAGGTTATATCTTACTGCTACATAACGTTATACGTTATATCGTAATGCTACATAACGTTATACGTTATATCGTAATGCTACATAACGTTATACGTTATATCGTAATGCTGCACAACCTTATACGTTATAACGTATTACCATATAACGTTATACGTTACATCGTAATGCTACATAACGTTATACGTTATATCGTAATGCTACATAACGTTATACGTTATATCGTAATGCTACATAACGTCGTACGTTATATCGTAATGCTACATAACGTTATACGTTGTATCGTAATGCTACATAACGTTGTACGTTATATCGTAATGCTGCATAACGTTATACGTTGTATCGTAATGCTACATAACGTTATACGTTATAACGTATTACCATATAACGTTATACATTACATCGTAATGCAACATAACGGTATACGTTATATCGTAATGCTACATAACGTTATACCTTATATCGTAATGCTACATAACGTTATACGTTACATCGTAATGCTATATAACGTTATACGTTACATCTTACAGCTACATAACGTTATACGTTATATCGTAACGCTACATAACGTTATACGTTATATCGTAATGCTACATAACGTTATACGTTATATCTTTCTGCTACATAACGTTGTACGTTATATCTTACTGCTACATAACGTTATACGTTATATCGTAATGCTACATAACGTTATACGTTATATCGTAATGCTACATAACGTTATACGTTATATCTTTCTGCTACATAACGTTATACGTCATATCGTAATGCTACATAACGTTATACGTTATATCGTAATGCCACATAACGTTATACGCTATATCGTACTGCTAGATAACGTTATACGTTATATCGTAATGCTAAATAACGTTATACGTTGTATCGTAATGCTACATAACGTTGTACGTTATATCGTAATGCTACATAACGTTATACGTTATATCGTAATGCTACATAACGTTATACGTTATAACGTATTACCATATAACGTTATACGTTATATCGTAATGCTACATAACGTTATAGGTTATATCTTACTGCTACATAACGTTATACGATATATGGTAATGCTACATAACGTTATACGTTATATCGTAATGCTACATAACGTTATACGGTATATCGTAATGCTACATAACGTTATACGTTATATCGTAATGCTACATAACGTTATACGTTATATCGTAATGCTACATAACGTTATACGTTATATCGCAATGCTACATAACGTTATACGATAAAACGTAATACTACATAACGTTATACGTTATAACGTAATGCTACATAACGTTATACGTTATATCGTACTGCTACATAACGTTGTACGTTATATCTTACTGCTACATAACGTTATACGTTATATCGTAATGCTACATAACGTTATACGTTATATCGTAATGCTACATAACGTTATACGTTATATCTTTCTGCTACATAACGTTATACGTCATATCGTAATGCTACATAACGTTATACGTTATATCGTAATGCCACATAACGTTATACGCTATATCGTACTGCTAGATAACGTTATACGTTATATCGTAATGCTACATAACGTTATACGTTGTATCGTAATGCTACATAACGTTGTACGTTATATCGTAATGCTACATAACGTTATACGTTATATCGTAATGCTACATAACGTTATACGTTATAACGTATTACCATATAACGTTATACGTTATATCGTAATGCTACATAACGTTATAGGTTATATCTTACTGCTACATAACGTTATACGATATATGGTAATGCTACATAACGTTATACGTTATATCGTAATGCTACATAACGTTATACGTTATAACGTATTACCATATAACGTTATACGTTATATCGTAATGCTACATAACGTTATAGGTTATATATTACTGCTACATAACGTTATACGATATATGGTAATGCTACATAACGTTATACGTTATATCGTAATGCTACATAACGTTATACGGTATATCGTAATGCTACATAACGTTATACGTTATATCGTAATGCTACATAACGTTATACGTTATAACGTATTACCATATAACGTTATACGTTATATCGTAATGCTACATAACGTTATAGGTTATATCTTACTGCTACATAACGTTATACGATATATGGTAATGCTACATAACGTTATACGTTATATCGTAATGCTACATAACGTTATACGGTATATCGTAATGCTACATAACGTTATACGTTATATCGTAATGCTACATAACGTTATACGTTTAAACGTATTACCATATAACGTTATACGTTACATCGTAATGCTAGATAACGTTATACGTCATATCGTAATGCTACATAACGTTATACGTTATATCGTAATGCCACATAACGTTATACGCTATATCGTACTGCTAGATAACGTTATACGTTATATCGTAATGCTACATAACGTTATACGTTATATCTTACTGCTACATAACGTTATACGTTATATCGTAATGCTACATAACGTTATACGTTATATCGTAATGCTACATAACGTTATACGTTATATCTTTCTGCTACATAACGTTATACGTCATATCGTAATGCTACATAACGTTATACGTTATATCGTAATGCCACATAACGTTATACGCTATATCGTACTGCTAGATAACGTTATACGTTATATCGTAATGCTACATAACGTTATACGTTGTATCGTAATGCTACATAACGTTGTACGTTATATCGTAATGCTACATAACGTTATACGTTATATCGTAATGCTACATAACGTTATACGTTATAACGTATTACCATATAACGTTATACGTTATATCGTAATGCTACATAACGTTATAGGTTATATCTTACTGCTACATAACGTTATACGTTATATGGTAATGCTACATAACGTTATACGTTATATCGTAATGCTACATAACGTTATACGGTATATCGTAATGCTACATAACGTTATACGTTATATCGTAATGCTACATAACGTTATACGTTTAAACGTATTACCATATAACGTTATACGTAACATCGTAATGCTAGATAACGTTATACGTCATATCGTAATGCTACATAACGTTATACGTTATATCGTAATGCCACATAACGTTATACGCTATATCGTACTGCTAGATAACGTTATACGTTATATCGTAATGCTACATAACGTTATACGTTGTATCGTAATGCTACATAACGATGTACGTTATATCGTAATGCTACATAACGTTATACGTTATATAGTAATGCTACATAACGTTATACGTTATATCGTAATGCTACATAACGTTATACGTTATATCGTAATGCTACATAACGTTATACGTTATATCGTAATGCTACATAACGTTATACGTTATAACGTATTACCATATAACGTTATACGTTACATCGTTATGCTACATAACGTTATCCGCTATATCGTAATGCTACATAACGTTATACGTTATATCGTAATGCTACATAACGTTATACGTTTAAACGTATTACCATATAACGTTATACGTTACATCGTAATGCTAGATAACGTTATACGTCATATCGTTATGCTACATAACGTTATACGTTATAACGTATTACCATATAACGTTATATGTTACATCGTAATGCTACATAACGTTATCCGTTATATCGTAATGCTACATAACGTTATACGGTATATCGTAATGCTACATAACGTTATACGTTATATCGTAATGCTACATAACGTTATACGTTATAACGTATTACCATATAACGTTATACGTTACATCGTTATGCTACATAACGTTATCCGCTATATCGTAATGCTACATAACGTTATACGTTATATCGTAATGCTACATAACGTTATACGTTTAAACGTATTACCATATAACGTTATACGTTACATCGTAATGCTAGATAACGTTATACGTCATATCGTTATGCTACATAACGTTATACGTTATAACGTATTACCATATAACGTTATATGTTACATCGTAATGCTACATAACGTTATCCGATATATCGTAATGCTACATAACGTTATACGGTATATCGTAATGCTACATAACGTTATACGTTATATCGTAATGCTACATAACGTTATACGTTTAAACGTATTACCATATAACGTTATACGTTACATCGTAATGCTAGATAACGTTATACGTCATATCGTTATGCTACATAACGTTATACGTTATAACGTATTACCATATAACGTTATATGTTACATCGTAATGCTACATAACGTTATCCGTTATATCGTAATGCTACATAACGTTATACGTTATATCGTAATGCTACATAACGTTATACGTTATATCGTAATGCTACATAACGTCGTACGTTATATCGTAATGCTACATAACGTTATACGTTGTATCGTAATGCTACATAACGTTGTACGTTATATCGTAATGCTACATAACGTTATACGTTGTATCGTAATGCTACATAACGTTGTACGTTATATCGTAATGCTACATAACGTTATACGTTATATAGTAATGCTACATAACGTTATACGTTATAACGTATTACCATATAACGTTATATGTTATATCGTAATGCTACATAACGTTATACGTTATACCGTAATGCCACATAACGTTATACGCTATATCGTACTGCTAGATAACGTTATACGTTATATCGTAATGCTACATAAAGTTATACGTTGTATCGTAATGCTACATAACGTTGTACGTTATATCGTAATGCTACATAACGTTATACGTTATAACGTATTACCATATAACGTTATACGTTATATCGTAATGCTACATAACGTTATAGGTTATATATTACTGCTACATAACGTTATACGATATATGGTAATGCTACATAACGTTATACGTTATATCGTAATGCTACATAACGTTATACGGTATATCGTAATGCTACATAACGTTATACGTTATATCGTAATGCTACATAACGTTATACGTTATAACGTATTACCATATAACGTTATACGTTATATCGTAATGCTACATAACGTTATAGGTTATATCTTACTGCTACATAACGTTATACGATATATGGTAATGCTACATAGCGTTATACGTTATATCGTAATGCTACATAACGTTATACGGTATATCGTAATGCTACATAACGTTATACGTTATATCGTAATGCTACATAACGTTATACGTTTAAACGTATTACCATATAACGTTATACGTTACATCGTAATGCTAGATAACGTTATACGTCATATCGTAATGCTACATAACGTTATACGTTATATCGTAATGCCACATAACGTTATACGCTATATCGTACTGCTAGATAACGTTATACGTTATATCGTAATGCTACATAACGTTATACGTTATATCTTACTGCTACATAACGTTATACGTTATATCGTAATGCTACATAACGTTATACGTTATATCGTAATGCTACATAACGTTATACGTTATATCTTTCTGCTACATAACGTTATACGTCATATCGTAATGCTACATAACGTTATACGTTATATCGTAATGCCACATAACGTTATACGCTATATCGTACTGCTAGATAACGTTATACGTTATATCGTAATGCTACATAACGTTATACGTTGTATCGTAATGCTACATAACGTTGTACGTTATATCGTAATGCTACATAACGTTATACGTTATATCGTAATGCTACATAACGTTATACGTTATAACGTATTACCATATAACGTTATACGTTATATCGTAATGCTACATAACGTTATAGGTTATATCTTACTGCTACATAACGTTATACGTTATATGGTAATGCTACATAACGTTATACGTTATATCGTAATGCTACATAACGTTATACGGTATATCGTAATGCTACATAACGTTATACGTTATATCGTAATGCTACATAACGTTATACGTTTAAACGTATTACCATATAACGTTATACGTAACATCGTAATGCTAGATAACGTTATACGTCATATCGTAATGCTACATAACGTTATACGTTATATCGTAATGCCACATAACGTTATACGCTATATCGTACTGCTAGATAACGTTATACGTTATATCGTAATGCTACATAACGTTATACGTTGTATCGTAATGCTACATAACGATGTACGTTATATCGTAATGCTACATAACGTTATACGTTATATAGTAATGCTACATAACGTTATACGTTATATCGTAATGCTACATAACGTTATACGTTATATCGTAATGCTACATAACGTTATACGTTATATCGTAATGCTACATAACGTTATACGTTATAACGTATTACCATATAACGTTATACGTTACATCGTTATGCTACATAACGTTATCCGCTATATCGTAATGCTACATAACGTTATACGTTATATCGTAATGCTACATAACGTTATACGTTTAAACGTATTACCATATAACGTTATACGTTACATCGTAATGCTAGATAACGTTATACGTCATATCGTTATGCTACATAACGTTATACGTTATAACGTATTACCATATAACGTTATATGTTACATCGTAATGCTACATAACGTTATCCGTTATATCGTAATGCTACATAACGTTATACGGTATATCGTAATGCTACATAACGTTATACGTTATATCGTAATGCTACATAACGTTATACGTTATAACGTATTACCATATAACGTTATACGTTACATCGTTATGCTACATAACGTTATCCGCTATATCGTAATGCTACATAACGTTATACGTTATATCGTAATGCTACATAACGTTATACGTTTAAACGTATTACCATATAACGTTATACGTTACATCGTAATGCTAGATAACGTTATACGTCATATCGTTATGCTACATAACGTTATACGTTATAACGTATTACCATATAACGTTATATGTTACATCGTAATGCTACATAACGTTATCCGTTATATCGTAATGCTACATAACGTTATACGGTATATCGTAATGCTACATAACGTTATACGTTATATCGTAATGCTACATAACGTTATACGTTTAAACGTATTACCATATAACGTTATACGTTACATCGTAATGCTAGATAACGTTATACGTCATATCGTTATGCTACATAACGTTATACGTTATAACGTATTACCATATAACGTTATATGTTACATCGTAATGCTACATAACGTTATCCGTTATATCGTAATGCTACATAACGTTATACGTTATATCGTAATGCTACATAACGTTATACGTTATATCGTAATGCTACATAACGTCGTACGTTATATCGTAATGCTACATAACGTTATACGTTGTATCGTAATGCTACATAACGTTGTACGTTATATCGTAATGCTACATAACGTTATACGTTGTATCGTAATGCTACATAACGTTGTACGTTATATCGTAATGCTACATAACGTTATACGTTATATAGTAATGCTACATAACGTTATACGTTATAACGTATTACCATATAACGTTATATGTTATATCGTAATGCTACATAACGTTATACGTTATACCGTAATGCCACATAACGTTATACGCTATATCGTACTGCTAGATAACGTTATACGTTATATCGTAATGCTACATAAAGTTATACGTTGTATCGTAATGCTACATAACGTTGTACGTTATATCGTAATGCTACATAACGTTATACGTTACATCGTAATGCTACATAACGTTATACGTTATAACGTAATGCTACATAACGTTATACGTTATAACGTAATACTACATAACGTTATATGTTATAACGTAATACTATATAACGTTATACGTTATATCGTTATGCTACATAACGTTATACGTTATATCGTAATGCTACACAACGTTATACGTTATATTGTAATGCTACATAACGTTATACGTTATAAGGTAATGCTACATATCGTTATACGTTATAACGTATTACCATATAACGTTATTCGTTATATCGTAATGCTACATAACGTTATACGTTATATCGTAATGCTACATAACGTTATACGTTTAAACGTATTACCATATAACGTTATATGTTACATCGTAATGCTAGATAACGTTATACGTTTAAACGTATTACCATATAACGTTATACGTTACATCGTAATGCTAGATAACGTTATACGTCATATCGTAATGCTACATAACGTTATACGTTATAACGTATTACCATATAACGTTATATGTTACATCGTAATGCTACATAACGTTATCCGTTATATCGTAATGCTACATAACGTTATACGTCATATCGTAATGCTACATAACGTTATACGTTATATCGTAATGCCACATAACGTTATACGCTATATCGTACTGCTAGATAACGTTATACGTTATATCGTAATGCTACATAACGTTATACGTTGTATCGTAATGCTACATAACGTTGTACGTTATATCGTAATGCTACATAACGTTATACGTTATATAGTAATGCTACATAACGTTATACGTTATAACGTATTACCATATAACGTTATACGTTATATCGTAATGCTACATAACGTTATAGGTTATATCTTACTGCTACATAACGTTATACGTTATATCGTAATGCTACATAACGTTATACGTTATATCGTAATGCTACATAACGTTATACGTTATATCGTAATGCTGCACAACCTTATACGTTATAGCGTATTACCATATAACGTTATACGTTACATCGTAATGCTACATAACGTTATACGTTATATCGTAATGCTACATAACGTTATACGTTATATCGTAATGCTACATAACGTCGTACGTTATATCGTAATGCTACATAACGTTATACGTTGTATCGTAATGCTACATAACGTTGTACGTTATATCGTAATGCTACATAACGTTATACGTTGTATCGTAATGCTACATAACGTTATACGTTATAACGTATTACCATATAACGTTATACGTTACATCGTAATGCAACATAACGTTATACGTTATATCGTAATGCTACATAACGTTATACCTTATATCGTAATGCTACATAACGTTATACGTTACATCGTAATGCTATATAACGTTATACGTTACATCTTACAGCTACATAACGTTATACGTTATATCGTAACGCTACATAACGTTATACGTTATATCGTAATGCTACATAACGTTATACGTTATATCTTTCTGCTACATAACGTTATACGTTATATCGTAATGCTACATAACGTTATACGTTATATCGTAATGCTACATAACGTTATACGTTATATGGTAAAGCTACATATCGTTATACGTTATAACGTATTATCATATAACGTTATACGTTACATCGTAATGCTACATAACGTTATACGTTATAACGTAATGCTACATAACGTTATACGTTATAACGTAATACTACATAACGTTATATGTTATAACGTAATACTATATAACGTTATACGTTATATCGTTATGCTACATAACGTTATACGTTATATCGTAATGCTACACAACGTTATACGTTATATTGTAATGCTACATAACGTTATACGTTATATGGTAATGCTACATATCGTTATACGTTATAACGTATTACTATATAATGTTATTCATTATATCGTAATGCTACATAACGTTATACGTTATATCGTAATGCTACATAACGTTATACGTTATATCGCAATGCTACATAACGTTATACGATAAAACGTAATACTACATAACGTTATACGTTATAACGTAATACTACATAACGTTATACGTTATATTGCAATGCTACATAACGTTGTACGTTATAACGTAATGCTACATAACGTTATACGTTATATCGTACTGCTACATAACGTTGTACGTTATATCTTACTGCTACATAACGTTATACGTTATATCGTAATGCTACATAACGTTATACGTTATATCGTAATGCTACATAACGTTATACGTTATATCTTTCTGCTACATAACGTTATACGTCATATCGTAATGCTACATAACGTTATACGTTATATCGTAATGCCACATAACGTTATACGCTATATCGTACTGCTAGATAACGTTATACGTTATATCGTAATGCTAAATAACGTTATACGTTGTATCGTAATGCTACATAACGTTGTACGTTATATCGTAATGCTACATAACGTTATACGTTATATCGTAATGCTACATAACGTTATACGTTATAACGTATTACCATATAACGTTATACGTTATATCGTAATGCTAAATAACGTTATACGTTGTATCGTAATGCTACATAACGTTGTACGTTATATCGTAATGCTACATAACGTTATACGTTATATCGTAATGCTACATAACGTTATACGTTATAACGTATTACCATATAACGTTATACGTTATATCGTAATGCTACATAACGTTATAGGTTATATCTTACTGCTACATAACGTTATACGATATATGGTAATGCTACATAACGTTATACGCTATATCGTACTGCTAGATAACGTTATACGTTATATCGTAATGCTAAATAACGTTATACGTTGTATCGTAATGCTACATAACGTTGTACGTTATATCGTAATGCTACATAACGTTATACGTTATATCGTAATGCTACATAACGTTATACGTTATAACGTATTACCATATAACGTTATACGTTATATCGTAATGCTACATAACGTTATACGGTATATCGTAATGCTACATAACGTTATAGGTTATATCTTACTGCTACATAACGTTATACGTTATATCGTAATGCCACATAACGTTATACGCTATATCGTACTGCTAGATAACGTTATACGTTATATCGTAATGCTAAATAACGTTATACGTTGTATCGTAATGCTACATAACGTTGTACGTTATATCGTAATGCTACATAACGTTATACGTTATATCGTAATGCTACATAACGTTATACGTTATAACGTATTACCATATAACGTTATACGTTATATCGTAATGCTACATAACGTTATACGGTATATCGTAATGCTACATAACGTTATACGTTTAAACGTATTACCATATAACGTTATACGTTACATCGTAATGCTAGATAACGTTATACGTCATATCGTAATGCTACATAACGTTATACGTTATATCGTAATGCCACATAACGTTATACGCTATATCGTACTGCTAGATAACGTTATACGTTATATCGTAATGCTACATAACGTTATACGTTATATCTTACTGCTACATAACGTTATACGCTATATCGTACTGCTAGATAACGTTATACGTTATATCGTAATGCTAAATAACGTTATACGTTATATCGTAATGCTACATAACGTTATACGTTATATCGTAATGCTACATAACGTTATACGTTATATGGTAAAGCTACATATCGTTATACGTTATAACGTATTATCATATAACGTTATACGTTACATCGTAATGCTACATAACGTTATACGTTATAACGTAATGCTACATAACGTTATACGTTATAACGTAATACTACATAACGTTATATGTTATAACGTAATACTATATAACGTTATACGTTATATCGTTATGCTACATAACGTTATACGTTATATCGTAATGCTACACAACGTTATACGTTATATTGTAATGCTACATAACGTTATACGTTATATGGTAATGCTACATATCGTTATACGTTATAACGTATTACTATATAATGTTATTCATTATATCGTAATGCTACATAACGTTATACGTTATATCGTAATGCTACATAACGTTATACGTTATATCGCAATGCTACATAACGTTATACGATAAAACGTAATACTACATAACGTTATACGTTATAACGTAATACTACATAACGTTATACGTTATATTGCAATGCTACATAACGTTGTACGTTATAACGTAATGCTACATAACGTTATACGTTATATCGTACTGCTACATAACGTTGTACGTTATATCTTACTGCTACATAACGTTATACGTTATATCGTAATGCTACATAACGTTATACGTTATATCGTAATGCTACATAACGTTATACGTTATATCTTTCTGCTACATAACGTTATACGTCATATCGTAATGCTACATAACGTTATACGTTATATCGTAATGCCACATAACGTTATACGCTATATCGTACTGCTAGATAACGTTATACGTTATATCGTAATGCTAAATAACGTTATACGTTGTATCGTAATGCTACATAACGTTGTACGTTATATCGTAATGCTACATAACGTTATACGTTATATCGTAATGCTACATAACGTTATACGTTATAACGTATTACCATATAACGTTATACGTTATATCGTAATGCTAAATAACGTTATACGTTGTATCGTAATGCTACATAACGTTGTACGTTATATCGTAATGCTACATAACGTTATACGTTATATCGTAATGCTACATAACGTTATACGTTATAACGTATTACCATATAACGTTATACGTTATATCGTAATGCTACATAACGTTATAGGTTATATCTTACTGCTACATAACGTTATACGATATATGGTAATGCTACATAACGTTATACGCTATATCGTACTGCTAGATAACGTTATACGTTATATCGTAATGCTAAATAACGTTATACGTTGTATCGTAATGCTACATAACGTTGTACGTTATATCGTAATGCTACATAACGTTATACGTTATATCGTAATGCTACATAACGTTATACGTTATAACGTATTACCATATAACGTTATACGTTATATCGTAATGCTACATAACGTTATACGGTATATCGTAATGCTACATAACGTTATAGGTTATATCTTACTGCTACATAACGTTATACGTTATATCGTAATGCCACATAACGTTATACGCTATATCGTACTGCTAGATAACGTTATACGTTATATCGTAATGCTAAATAACGTTATACGTTGTATCGTAATGCTACATAACGTTGTACGTTATATCGTAATGCTACATAACGTTATACGTTATATCGTAATGCTACATAACGTTATACGTTATAACGTATTACCATATAACGTTATACGTTATATCGTAATGCTACATAACGTTATACGGTATATCGTAATGCTACATAACGTTATACGTTTAAACGTATTACCATATAACGTTATACGTTACATCGTAATGCTAGATAACGTTATACGTCATATCGTAATGCTACATAACGTTATACGTTATATCGTAATGCCACATAACGTTATACGCTATATCGTACTGCTAGATAACGTTATACGTTATATCGTAATGCTACATAACGTTATACGTTATATCTTACTGCTACATAACGTTATACGTTATATCGTAATGCTACATAACGTTATACGTTATATCGTAATGCTACATAACGTTATACGTTATATCTTTCTGCTACATAACGTTATACGTCATATCGTAATGCTACATAACGTTATACGTTATATCGTAATGCCACATAACGTTATACGCTATATCGTACTGCTAGATAACGTTATACGTTATATCGTAATGCTACATAACGTTATACGTTGTATCGTAATGCTACATAACGTTGTACGTTATATCGTAATGCTACATAACGTTATACGTTATATCGTAATGCTACATAACGTTATACGTTATAACGTATTACCATATAACGTTATACGTTATATCGTAATGCTACATAACGTTATAGGTTATATCTTACTGCTACATAACGTTATACGTTATATGGTAATGCTACATAACGTTATACGTTATATCGTAATGCTACATAACGTTATACGGTATATCGTAATGCTACATAACGTTATACGTTATATCGTAATGCTACATAACGTTATACGTTTAAACGTATTACCATATAACGTTATACGTTACATCGTAATGCTAGATAACGTTATACGTCATATCGTAATGCTACATAACGTTATACGTTATATCGTAATGCCACATAACGTTATACGCTATATCGTACTGCTAGATAACGTTATACGTTATATCGTAATGCTACATAACGTTATACGTTGTATCGTAATGCTACATAACGATGTACGATATATCGTAATGCTACATAACGTTATACGTTATATAGTAATGCTACATAACGTTATACGTTATATCGTAATGCTACATAACGTTATACGTTATATCGTAATGCTACATAACGTTATACGTTATATCGTAATGCTACATAACGTTATACGTTATAACGTATTACCATATAACGTTATACGTTACATCGTTATGCTACATAACGTTATCCGCTATATCGTAATGCTACATAACGTTATACGTTATATCGTAATGCTACATAACGTTATACGTTTAAACGTATTACCATATAACGTTATACGTTACATCGTAATGCTAGATAACGTTATACGTCATATCGTTATGCTACATAACGTTATACGTTATAACGTATTACCATATAACGTTATATGTTACATCGTAATGCTACATAACGTTATCCGTTATATCGTAATGCTACATAACGTTATACGGTATATCGTAATGCTACATAACGTTATACGTTATATCGTAATGCTACATAACGTTATACGTTTAAACGTATTACCATATAACGTTATACGTTACATCGTAATGCTAGATAACGTTATACGTCATATCGTTATGCTACATAACGTTATACGTTATAACGTATTACCATATAACGTTATATGTTACATCGTAATGCTACATAACGTTATCCGTTATATCGTAATGCTACATAACGTTATACGTTATATCGTAATGCTACATAACGTTATACGTTATATCGTAATGCTACATAACGTCGTACGTTATATCGTAATGCTACATAACGTTATACGTTATATCGTAATGCTACATAACGTTGTACGTTATATCGTAATGCTACATAACGTTATACGTTGTATCGTAATGCTACATAACGTTGTACGTTATATCGTAATGCTACATAACGTTATACGTTATATAGTAATGCTACATAACGTTATACGTTATAACGTATTACCATATAACGTTATACGTTATATCGTAATGCTACATAACGTTATACGTTATACCGTAATGCCACATAACGTTATACGCTATATCGTACTGCTAGATAACGCTATACGTTATATCGTAATGCTACATAACGTTATACGTTGTATCGTAATGCTACATAACGTTGTACGTTATATCGTAATGCTACATAACGTTATACGTTACATCGTAATGCTACATAACGTTATACGTTATAACGTAATGCTACATAACGTTATACGTTATAACGTAATACTACATAACGTTATATGTTATAACGTAATACTATATAACGTTATACGTTATATCGTTATGCTACATAACGTTATACGTTATATCGTAATGCTACACAACGTTATACGTTATATTGTAATGCTACATAACGTTATACGTTATATGGTAATGCTACATATCGTTATACGTTATAACGTATTACCATATAACGTTATTCGTTATATCGTAATGCTACATAACGTTATACGTTATATCGTAATGCTACATAACGTTATACGTTATATCGTAATGCTACATAACGTTATACGTTATAACGTATTACCATATAACGTTATACGTTATATCGTAATGCAACATAACGTTATACGTTATATCGTAATGCTACATAACGTTATACGTTACATCTTACAGCTACATAACGTTATACGTTATATCGTAACGCTACATAACGTTATACGTTATATCGTAATGCTACATAACGTTATACGTTATATCTTTCTGCTACATAACGTTATACGTTATATCGTAATGCTACATAACGTTATACGTTATAACGTAATGCTACATAACGTTATACGTTATATGGTAAAGCTACATATCGTTATACGTTATAACGTATTATCATATAACGTTATACGTTACATCGTAATGCTACATAACGTTATACGTTATAACGTAATGCTACATAACGTTATACGTTATAACGTAATACTACATAACGTTATATGTTATAACGTAATACTATATAACGTTATACGTTATATCGTTATGCTACATAACGTTATACGTTATATCGTAATGCTACACAACGTTATACGTTATATTGTAATGCTACATAACGTTATACGTTATATGGTAATGCTACATATCGTTATACGTTATAACGTATTACCATATAATGTTATTCATTATATCGTAATGCTACATAACGTTATACGTTATATCGTAATGCTACATAACGTTATACGTTATATCGCAATGCTACATAACGCTATACGATAAAACGTAATACTACATAACGTTATACGTTATAACGTAATACTACATAACGTTACACGTTATATTGCAATGCTACATAACGTTGTACGTTATAACGTAATGCTACATAACGTTATACGTTATATCGTAATGCTACATAACGTTGTACGTTATATCTTACTGCTACATAACGTTATACGTTATATCGTAATGCTACATAACGTTATACGTTATATCGTAATGCTACATAACGTTATACGTTATATCTTTCTGCTACATAACGTTATACGTCATATCGTAATGCTACATAACGTTATACGTTATATCGTAATGCCACATAACGTTATACGCTATATCGTACTGCTAGATAACGTTATACGTTATATCGTAATGCTACATAACGTTATACGTTGTATCGTAATGCTATATAACGTTGTACGTTATATCGTAATGCTACATAACGTTATACGTTATATCGTAATGCTACATAACGTTATACGTTATATCGTAATGCTACATAACGTTATGGGTTATATCTTACTGCTACATAACGTTATACGTTATATGGTAATGCTACATAACGTTATACGTTATATCGTAATGCTACATAACGTTATACGGTATATCGTAATGCTACATAACGTTATACGTTATATCGTAATGCTACATAACGTTATACGTTTAAACGTATTACCATATAACGTTATACGTTACATCGTAATGCTAGATAACGTTATACGTCATATCGTAATGCTACATAACGTTATACGTTATATCGTAATGCCACATAACGTTATACGCTATATCGTACTGCTAGATAACGTTATACGTTATATCGTAATGCTACATAACGTTATACGTTGTATCGTAATGCTACATAACGTTGTACGTTATATCGTAATGCTACATAACGTTATACGTTATATAGTAATGCTACATAACGTTATACGTTATATCGTAATGCTACATAACGTTATACGTTATATCGTAATGCTACATAACGTTATACGTTATATCGTAATGCTACATAACGTTATACGTTATAACGTATTACCATATAACGTTATACGTTACATCGTTATGCTACATAACGTTATCCGCTATATCGTAATGCTACATAACGTTATACGTTATATCGTAATGCTACATAACGTTATACGTTTAAACGTATTACCATATAACGTTATACGTTACATCGTAATGCTAGATAACGTTATACGTCATATCGTTATGCTACATAACGTTATACGTTATAACGTATTACCATATAACGTTATATGTTACATCGTAATGCTACATAACGTTATCCGTTATATCGTAATGCTACATAACGTTATACGGTATATCGTAATGCTACATAACGTTATACGTTATATCGTAATGCTACATAACGTTATACGTTTAAACGTATTACCATATAACGTTATACGTTACATCGTAATGCTAGATAACGTTATACGTTTAAACGTATTACCATATAACGTTATACGTTACATCGTAATGCTAGATAACGTTATACGTCATATCGTAATGCTACATAACGTTATACGTTACAACGTATTACCTTATAACGTTATATGTTACATCGTAATGCTACATAACGTTATCCGTTATATCGTAATGCTACATAACGTTATACGTTATATCGTAATGCTACATAACGTTATACGTTTAAACGTATTACCATATAACGTTATACGTTACATCGTAACGCTAGATAACGTTATACGTCATATCGTAATGCTACATAACGTTATACGTTATATCGTAATGCCACATAACGTTATACGCTATATCGTACTGCTAGATAACGTTATACGTTATATCGTAATGCTACATAACGTTATACGTTGTATCGTAATGCTACATAACGTTATACGTTATATCGTAATGCTGCACAACCTTATACGTTATATAGTAATGCTACATAACGTTATACGTTATAACGTATTACCATATAACGTTATACGTTATATCGTAATGCTACATAACGTTATAGGTTATATCTTACTGCTACATAACGTTATACGTTATATCGTAATGCTACATAACGTTATACGTTATATCGTAATGCTGCACAACCTTATACGTTATAACGTATTACCATATAACGTTATACGTTACATCGTAATGCTACATAACGTTATACGTTATATCGTAATGCTACATAACGTTATACGTTATATCGTAATGCTACATAACGTTATACGTTATATCGTAATGCTACATAACGTTATACGTTGTAACGTATTACCATATAACGTTATACGTTACATCGTAATGCTACATAACGTTATCCGCTATATCGTAATGCTACATAACGTTATACGTTATATCGTAATGCTACATAACGTTATACGTTATAACGTATTACCATATAACGTTATACGTTACATCGTAATTCTGGATAACGTTATACGTCATGTCGTAATGTTACATAACGTTATACGTTATATCGTAATGCCACATAACGTTATACGCTATATCGTACTGCTAGATAACGTTATACGTTATATCGTAATGCTACATAACGTTATACGTTGTATCGTAATGCTACATAACGTTGTACGTTATATCGTAATGCTACAAAACGTTATACGTTATATCGTAATGCTACACAACGTTATACGTTATAACGTATTACCATATCACGTTATACGTTATATCGTAATGCTACATAACGTTATAGGTTATATCTTACTGCTACACAACGTTATACGTTATATCGTAATGCTGCACAACGTTATACGTTATATCGTAATGCTACATATCGTTATACGTTATATCGTAATGCTACATAACGTTATACGTTATATCGTAATGCTACTTAACGTTATACGTTATTACGTATTACCATATAACGTTATACGTTACATCGTAATGCTACATAACGTTATACTTTATATCGTAATGCTACATAACGTTATACGTTATAACGTAATACTACATAACGTTATATGTTATAACGTAATACTATATAACGTTATACGTTATATCGTTATGCTACATAACGTTATACGTTATATCGTAATGCTACACAACGTTATACGTTATATTGTAATGCTACATAACGTTATACGTTATATGGTAATGCTACATATCGTTATACGTTATAACGTATTACCATATAACGTTATTCATTATATCGTAGTGCTACATAACGTCATACGTTATATCGTAATGCTACATAACGTTATACGTTATATCGTAATGCTACATAACGTTATACGTTATAACGTATTACCATATAACGTTATACGTTACATCGTAATGCAACATAACGTTATACGTTATATCGTAATGCTACATAACGTTATACCTTATATCGTAATGCTACATAACGTTATCCGTTATATCGTAATGCTACATAACGTTATACGGTATATCGTAATGCTACATAACGTTATACGTTATATCGTAATGCTACATAACGTTATACGTTTAAACGTATTACCATATAACGTTATACGTTACATCGTAATGCTAGATAACGTTATACGTTTAAACGTATTACCATATAACGTTATACGTTACATCGTAATGCTAGATAACGTTATACGTCATATCGTAATGCTACATAACGTTATACGTTATAACGTATTACCTTATAACGTTATATGTTACATCGTAATGCTACATAACGTTATCCGTTATATCGTAATGCTACATAACGTTATACGTTATATCGTAATGCTACATAACGTTATACGTTTAAACGTATTACCATATAACGTTATACGTTACATCGTAACGCTAGATAACGTTATACGTCATATCGTAATGCTACATAACGTTATACGTTATATCGTAATGCCACATAACGTTATACGCTATATCGTACTGCTAGATAACGTTATACGTTATATCGTAATGCTACATAACGTTATACGTTGTATCGTAATGCTACATAACGTTATACGTTATATCGTAATGCTGCACAACCTTATACGTTATATAGTAATGCTACATAACGTTATACGTTATATCGTAATGCTGCACAACCTTATACGTTATAACGTATTACCATATAACGTTATACGTTACATCGTAATGCTACATAACGTTATACGTTATATCGTAATGCTACATAACGTTATACGTTATATCGTAATGCTACATAACGTTATACGTTATATCGTAATGCTACATAACGTTATACGTTGTAACGTATTACCATATAACGTTATACGTTACATCGTAATGCTACATAACGTTATCCGCTATATCGTAATGCTACATAACTTTATACGTTATATCGTAATGCTACATAACGTTATACGTTATAACGTATTACCATATAACGTTATACGTTACATCGTAATTCTGGATAACGTTATACGTCATGTCGTAATGTTACATAACGTTATACGTTATATCGTAATGCCACATAACGTTATACGCTATATCGTACTGCTAGATAACGTTATACGTTATATCGTAATGCTACATAACGTTATACGTTGTATCGTAATGCTACATAACGTTGTACGTTATATCGTAATGCTACAAAACGTTATACGTTATATCGTAATGCTACACAACGTTATACGTTATAACGTATTACCATATCACGTTATACGTTATATCGTAATGCTACATAACGTTATACGTTATATCGTAATGCTACATAACGTTATACGTTATATCGTAATGCTACTTAACGTTATACGTTATTACGTATTACCATATAACGTTATACGTTATATCTTTATGCTACATATCGTTATACGTTATAACGTATTACCATATAACGTTATACGTTACATCGTAATGCTGCATAACGTTATACGTTATAACGTAATGCTACATAACGTTATACGTTATAACGTAATACTACATAACGTTATATGTTATAACGTAATACTATATAACGTTATACGTTATATCGTAATGCTACACAACGTTATACGTTATATTGTAATGCTACATAACGTTATACGTTATATGGTAATGCTACATATCGTTATACGTTATAACGTAATGCTACATAACGTTATACGTTATATTGTAATGCTACATAACGTTATCCGCTATATCGTAATGCTACATAACGTTATACGTTATATCGTAATGCTACATAACGTTATACGTTATAACGTATTACCATATAACGTTATACGTTACATCGTAATTCTGGATAACGTTATACGTCATGTCGTAATGCTACATAACGTTATACGTTATATCGTAATGCCACATAACGTTATACGCTATATCGTACTGCTGGATAACGTTATACGTTATATCGTAATGCTACATAACGTTATACGTTGTATCGTAATGCTACATAACGTTGTACGTTATATCGTAATGCTACAAAACGTTATACGTTATATCGTAATGCTACATAACGTTATACGTTATAACGTATTACCATATCACGTTATACGTTATATCGTAATGCTACATAACGTTATAGGTTATATCTTACTGCTACATAACGTTATACGTTATATCGTAATGCTACATAACGTTATACGTTATATCGTAATGCTGCACAACGTTATACGTTATATCGTAATGCTACATAACGTTATACGTTATTACGTATTACCATATAACGTTATACGTTACATCGTAATGCTACATAACGTTATACTTTATATCGTAATGCTACATAACGTTATACGTTATAACGTAATACTACATAACGTTATATGTTATAACGTAATACTATATAACGTTATACGTTATATCGTTATGCTACATAACGTTATACGTTATATCGTAATGCTACACAACGTTATACGTTATATTGTAATGCTACATAACGTTATACGTTATATGGTAATGCTACATATCGTTATACGTTATAACGTATTACCATATAACGTTATTCGTTATATCGTAGTGCTACATAACGTCATACGTTATATCGTAATGCTACATAACGTTATACGTTATATCGTAATGCTACATAACGTTATACGTTATAACGTATTACCATATAACGTTATACGTTACATCGTAATGCAACATAACGTTATACGTTATATCGTAATGCTACATAACGTTATACCTTATATCGTAATGCTACATAACGTTATACGTTACATCGTAATGCTATATAACGTTATACGTTACACCTTACAGCTACATAACGTTACACGTTATATCGTAATGCTACATAACGTTATACGGTATATCGTAATACTACATAACGTTATACGTTATATCTTTATGCTACATATCGTTATACGTTATAACGTATTACCATATAACGTTATACGTTACATCGTAATGCTACATAACGTTATACGTTATAACGTAATGCTACATAACGTTATACGTTATAACGTGATACAACATAACGTTATATGTTATAACGTAATACTATATAACGTTATACGTTATATCGTTATGCTACATAACGTTATACGTTATATCGTAATGCTACACAACGTTATACGTTATATTGTAATGCTACATAACGTTATACGTTATATGGTAATGCTACATATCGTTATACGTTATAACGTAATGCTACATAACGTTATACGTTATATTGTAATGCTACATAACGTTATCCGCTATATCGTAATGCTACATAACGTTATACGTTATATCGTAATGCTACATAACGTTATACGTTATAACGTATTACCATATAACGTTATACGTTACATCGTAATTCTGGATAACGGTATACGTCATGTCGTAATGCTACATAACGTTATACGTTATATCGTAATGCCACATAACGTTATACGCTATATCGTACTGCTAGATAACGTTATACGTTATATCGTAATGCTACATAACGTTATACGTTGTATCGTAATGCTACATAACGTTGTACGTTATATCGTAATGCTACAAAACGTTATACGTTATATCGTAATGCTACATAACGTTATACGTTATAACGTATTACCATATCACGTTATACGTTATATCGTAATGCTACATAACGTTATAGGTTATATCTTACTGCTACATAACGTTATACGTTATATCGTAATGCTACATAACGTTATACGTTATATCGTAATGCTACATAACGTTATACGTTATAACGTATTACCATATAACGTTATACGTTACATCGTAATGCAACATAACGTTATATGTTATATCGTAATGCTACATAACGTTATACCTTATATCGTAATGCTACATAACGTTATACGTTACATCGTAATGCTATATAACGTTATACGTTACACCTTACAGCTACATAACGTTACACGTTATATCGTAATGCTACATAACGTTATACGGTATATCGTAATAATACATAACGTTATACGTTATATCTTTATGCTACATATCGTTATACGTTATAACGTATTACCATATAACGTTATACGTTACATCGTAATGCTACATAACGTTATACGTTATAACGTAATGCTACATAACGTTATACGTTATAACGTGATACTACATAACGTTATATGTTATAACGTAATACTATATAACGTTATACGTTATATCGTTATGCTACATAACGTTATACGTTATATCGTAATGCTACACAACGTTATACGTTATTTTGTAATGCTACATAACGTTATACGTTATATGGTAATGCTACATATCGTTATACGTTATAACGTAATGCTACATAACGTTATACGTTATATTGTAATGCTACATAACGTTATCCGCTATATCGTAATGCTACATAACGTTATACGTTATATCGTAATGCTACATGACGTTATAAGTTATAACGTATTACCATATAACTTTATACGTTACATCGTAATTCTGGATAACGGTATACGTCATGTCGTAATGCTACATAACGTTATACGTTATATCGTAATGCCACATAACGTTATACGCTATATCGTACTGCTAGATAACGTTATACGTTATATCGTAATGCTACATAACGTTATACGTTGTATCGTAATGCTACATAACGTTGTACGTTATATCGTAATGCTACAAAACGTTATACGTTATATCGTAATGCTACATAACGTTATACGTTATAACGTATTACCATATCACGTTATACGTTATATCGTAATGCTACATAACGTTATAGGTTATATCTTACTGCTACATAACGTTATACGTTATATCGTAATGCTACATAACGTTATACGTTATATCGTAATGCTGCACAACGTTATACGTTATATCGTAATGCTACATAACGTTATACGTTATATCGTAATGCTACATAACGTTATACGTTATATCGTAATGCTACATAACGTTATACGTTATATCGTAATGCTACATAACGTTATACGTTATATCGTAATGCGCCATAACGATATACGTTATATCGTAATGCTGCACAACGTTATACGTTATATCGCAATGCTACATAACGTTATACGATAAAACGTAATACTACATAACGTTATACGTTATAACGTAATACTACCTAACGTTATACGTTATATTGTAATGCTACATAACGTTGTACGTTATAACGTAATGCTACATAACGTTATACGTTATATCGTAATGCTACATAACGTTATACGTTATATCGTAATGCTGCACAACGTTATACGTTATATCGTAATGCTACATAACGTTATACGTTACATCGTAATGCTACATAACGTTATACGTTATATCGTAATGCTACATAACGTTATACGTTATATCGTAATGCTACATAACGTTATACGTTATATCGTAATGCTACATAACGTTATACGTTATATCGTAATGCTACATAACGTTATACGTTATAACGTATTACCATATAACGTTATACGTTATATGGTAATGCTACATATCGTTATACGTTATAACGTAATGCTACATAACTTTATACGTTATATTGTAATGCTACATAACGTTATCCGCTATATCGTAATGCTACATAACGTTATACGTTATATCGTAATGCTACATAACGTTATACGTTATAACGTATTACCATATAACGTTATACGTTACATCGTAATTCTGGATAACGTTATACGTCATGTCGTAATGCTACATAACGTTATACGTTATATCGTAATGCCACATAACGTTATACGCTATATCGTACTGCTGGATAACGTTATACGTTATATCGTAATGCTACATAACGTTATACGTTGTATCGTAATGCTACATAACGTTGTACGTTATATCGTAATGCTACAAAACGTTATACGTTATATCGTAATGCTACATAACGTTATACGTTATAACGTATTACCATATCACGTTATACGTTATATCGTAATGCTACATAACGTTATAGGTTATATCTTACTGCTACATAACGTTATACGTTATATCGTAATGCTACATAACGTTATACGTTATATCGTAATGCTGCACAACGTTATACGTTATATCGTAATGCTACATAACGTTATACGTTATTACGTATTACCATATAACGTTATACGTTACATCGTAATGCTACATAACGTTATACTTTATATCGTAATGCTACATAACGTTATACGTTATAACGTAATACTACATAACGTTATATGTTATAACGTAATACTATATAACGTTATACGTTATATCGTTATGCTACATAACGTTATACGTTATATCGTAATGCTACACAACGTTATACGTTATATTGTAATGCTACATAACGTTATACGTTATATGGTAATGCTACATATCGTTATACGTTATAACGTATTACCATATAACGTTATTCGTTATATCGTAGTGCTACATAACGTCATACGTTATATCGTAATGCTACATAACGTTATACGTTATATCGTAATGCTACATAACGTTATACGTTATAACGTATTACCATATAACGTTATACGTTACATCGTAATGCAACATAACGTTATACGTTATATCGTAATGCTACATAACGTTATACCTTATATCGTAATGCTACATAACGTTATACGTTACATCGTAATGCTATATAACGTTATACGTTACACCTTACAGCTACATAACGTTACACGTTATATCGTAATGCTACATAACGTTATACGGTATATCGTAATACTACATAACGTTATACGTTATATCTTTATGCTACATATCGTTATACGTTATAACGTATTACCATATAACGTTATACGTTACATCGTAATGCTACATAACGTTATACGTTATAACGTAATGCTACATAACGTTATACGTTATAACGTGATACTACATAACGTTATATGTTATAACGTAATACTATATAACGTTATACGTTATATCGTTATGCTACATAACGTTATACGTTATATCGTAATGCTACACAACGTTATACGTTATATTGTAATGCTACATAACGTTATACGTTATATGGTAATGCTACATATCGTTATACGTTATAACGTAATGCTACATAACGTTATACGTTATATTGTAATGCTACATAACGTTATCCGCTATATCGTAATGCTACATAACGTTATACGTTATATCGTAATGCTACATAACGTTATACGTTATAACGTATTACCATATAACGTTATACGTTACATCGTAATTCTGGATAACGGTATACGTCATGTCGTAATGCTACATAACGTTATACGTTATATCGTAATGCCACATAACGTTATACGCTATATCGTACTGCTAGATAACGTTATACGTTATATCGTAATGCTACATAACGTTATACGTTGTATCGTAATGCTACATAACGTTGTACGTTATATCGTAATGCTACAAAACGTTATACGTTATATCGTAATGCTACATAACGTTATACGTTATAACGTATTACCATATCACGTTATACGTTATATCGTAATGCTACATAACGTTATAGGTTATATCTTACTGCTACATAACGTTATACGTTATATCGTAATGCTACATAACGTTATACGTTATATCGTAATGCTACATAACGTTATACGTTATAACGTATTACCATATAACGTTATACGTTACATCGTAATGCAACATAACGTTATATGTTATATCGTAATGCTACATAACGTTATACCTTATATCGTAATGCTACATAACGTTATACGTTACATCGTAATGCTATATAACGTTATACGTTACACCTTACAGCTACATAACGTTACACGTTATATCGTAATGCTACATAACGTTATACGGTATATCGTAATACTACATAACGTTATACGTTATATCTTTATGCTACATATCGTTATACGTTATAACGTATTACCATATAACGTTATACGTTACATCGTAATGCTACATAACGTTATACGTTATAACGTAATGCTACATAACGTTATACGTTATAACGTGATACTACATAACGTTATATGTTATAACGTAATACTATATAACGTTATACGTTATATCGTTATGCTACATAACGTTATACGTTATATCGTAATGCTACACAACCTTATACGTTATTTTGTAATGCTACATAACGTTATACGTTATATGGTAATGCTACATATCGTTATACGTTATAACGTAATGCTACATAACGTTATACGTTATATTGTAATGCTACATAACGTTATCCGCTATATCGTAATGCTACATAACGTTATACGTTATATCGTAATGCTACATGACGTTATACGTTATAACGTATTACCATATAACTTTATACGTTACATCGTAATTCTGGATAACGGTATACGTCATGTCGTAATGCTACATAACGTTATACGTTATATCGTAATGCCACATAACGTTATACGCTATATCGTAATGCTAGATAACGTTATACGTTATATCGTAATGCTACATAACGTTATACGTTGTATCGTAATGCTACATAACGTTGTACGTTATATCGTAATGCTACAAAACGTTATACGTTATATCGTAATGCTACATAACGTTATACGTTATATCGTAATGCTACATAACGTTATACGTTATAACGTATTACCATATAACGTTATACGTTACATCGTAATGCTACATAACGTTATACGTTATATCGTAATGCTACATAACGTTATAGGTTATGACGTAATACTACATAACGTTATACGTTATATCGTAAAGCTACATAACGTTGTACGTTATATCTTACTGCTACATAACGTTATACGTTATATCGTAATGCTACATAACGTTATACGTTATATCGTAATGCTACATAACGTTATACGTTATATGGTAATGATACATATCGTTATACGTTATAACGTATTACCATATAACGTTATACGTTACATCGTAATGCTACATAACGTTATACGTTATAACGTAATGCTACATAACGTTATACGGTATAACGTAATACTACATAACGTTATATGTTATAACGTAATACTATATAACGTTATACGTTATATCGTTATGCTACATAACGTTATACGTTATATCGTAATGCTACACAACGTTATACGTTATATTGTAATGCTACATAACGTTATACGTTATATGGTAATGCTACATATCGTTATACGTTATAACGTATTACCATATAACGTTATTCGTTATATCGTAATGCTACATAACGTTATACGTTATATCGTAATGCTACATAACGTTATAGGTTATGACGTAATACTACATAACGTTATACGTTATATCGTAAAGCTACATAACGTTGTACGTTATATCTTACTGCTACATAACGTTACACGTTATATCGTAATGCTACATAACGTTATACGGTATATCGTAATACTACATAACGTTATACGTTATATCTTTATGCTACATATCGTTATACGTTATAACGTATTACCATATAACGTTATACGTTACATCGTAATGCTACATAACGTTATACGTTATAACGTAATGCTACATAACGTTATACGTTATAACGTGATACTACATAACGTTATATGTTATAACGTAATACTATATAACGTTATACGTTATATCGTTATGCTACATAACGTTATACGTTATATCGTAATGCTACACAACGTTATACGTTATATTGTAATGCTACATAACGTTATACGTTATATGGTAATGCTACATATCGTTATACGTTATAACGTAATGCTACATAACGTTATACGTTATATTGTAATGCTACATAACGTTATCCGCTATATCGTAATGCTACATAACGTTATACGTTATATCGTAATGCTACATAACGTTATACGTTATAACGTATTACCATATAACTTTATACGTTACATCGTAATTCTGGATAACGGTATACGTCATGTCGTAATGCTACATAACGTTATACGTTATATCGTAATGCCACATAACGTTATACGCTATATCGTACTGCTAGATAACGTTATACGTTATATCGTAATGCTACATAACGTTATACGTTGTATCGTAATGCTACATAACGTTGTACGTTATATCGTAATGCTACAAAACGTTATACGTTATATCGTAATGCTACATAACGTTATACGTTATAACGTATTACCATATCACGTTATACGTTATATCGTAATGCTACATAACGTTATAGGTTATATCTTACTGCTACATAACGTTATACGTTATATCGTAATGCTACATAGCGTTATACGTTATATCGTAATGCTGCACAACGTTATACGTTATATCGTAATGCTACATAACGTTATACGTTATATCGTAATGCTACATAACGTTATACGTTATATCGTAATGCTACATAACGTTATACGTTATATCGTAATGCTACATAACGTTATACGTTATATCGTAATGCGCCATAACGATATACGTTATATCGTAATGCTGCACAACGTTATACGTTATATCGCAATGCTACATAACGTTATACGATAAAACGTAATACTACATAACGTTATACGTTATAACGTAATACTACCTAACGTTATACGTTATATTGTAATGCTACATAACGTTGTACGTTATAACGTAATGCTACATAACGTTATACGTTATATCGTAATGCTACATAACGTTATACGTTATATCGTAATGCTGCACAACGTTATACGTTATATCGTAATGCTACATAACGTTATACGTTACATCGTAATGCTACATAACGTTATACGTTATATCGTAATGCTACATAACGTTATACGTTATATCGTAATGCTACATAACGTTATACGTTATATCTTTTTGCTACATAACGTTATACGTTATATCGTAATGCTACATAACGTTATACGTTATATGGTAATGCTACATATCGTTATACGTTATAACGTATTATCATATAACGTTATACGTTACATCGTAATGCAACATAACGTTATACGTTATATCGTAATGCTACATAACGTTATACCTTATATCGTAATGCTACATAACGTTATACGTTACATCGTAATGCTATATAACGTTATACGTTACACCTTACAGCTACATAACGTTATACGTTATATCGTAACGCTACATAACGTTATACGTTATATCGTAATGCTACATAACGTTATACGTTATATCGTAATGCTACATAACGTTATACGTTATATCGTAATGCTACATAGCGTTATACGTTATATCGTAATGCTACATAGCGTTATACGTTATATCGTAATGCTACATAACGTTATACGTTATATCGTAATGCTACATAACGTTATACGTTATAACGTAATACTACATAACGTTATACGTTTTAACGTAATACAATATACGTTATATCGTTATGCTACATAACGTTATACGTTATATCGTAATGCTACACAACGTTATACGTTATATTGTAATGCTACATAACGTTATACGTTATATGGTAATGCTACATATCGTTATACGTTATAACGTATTATCATATAACGTTATACGTTACATCGTAATGCTACATAACGTTATACGTTATAACGTAATTCTACATAACGTTATACGTTATAACGTAATACTACATAACGTTATATGTTATAACGTAATACTATATAACGTTATACGTTATATCGTTATGCTACATAACGTTATACGTTATATCGTAATGCTACACAACGTTATACGTTATATTGTAATGCTACATAACGTTATACGTTATATGGTAATGCTACATATCGTTATAAGTTATAACGTATTACCATATAACGTTATTCGTTATATCGTAATGCTACATAACGCTGTACGTTATATCTTACTGCTACATAACGTTATACGTTATATCGTAATGCTACATAACGTTATACGTTATATCGTAATGCTACATAACGTTATACGTTATATCTTTCTGCTACATAACGTTATACGTTATATCGTAATGCTACATAACGTTATACGTTATATCGTAATGCTACATAACGTTATACGTTATATCGTAATGCTACATAACGTTGTACGTTATACCTTACTGCTGCATAACGTTATACGTTATATCGTAATGCTACATAACGTTATACGTTATATCGTAATGCTACATAACGTTATACGTTATATCTTTCTGCTACATAACGTTATACGTTATATCGTAATGCTACATAACGTTATACGTTATAACGTAATGCTACATAACGTTATACGTTATATGGTAATGCTACATAACGTTACACGTTATAACGTATTACCATATAACGTTATACGTTATAACGTATTACCATATAACGTTATACGTTATATAGTAATGCTACATAACGTTATACGTTATATCTTACTGCTACATAACGTTATGAGTTATATCGTAATGCTACATAACGTAATACGATATAACGTAATACTACATATCGTTATACGTTATAACGTAAATACTTCATAACGTTATACGTTATATCGTAATGCTACATAACGTTATACGTTATATCTTTCTGCTACATAACGTTATACGTTATATCGTAATGGTGCACAACGTTATACGTTATAACGTATTACCATATAACGTTATACGTTATATCGTAATGCTACATAGCGTTATACGTTATATCGTAATGCTACATAGCGTTATACGTTATATCGTAATGCTACATAACGTTATACGTTATATCGTAATGCTACATAACGTTATACGTTATAACGTAATACTACATAACGATATACGTTTTAACGTAATACAATATACGTTATATCGTTATGCTACATAACGTTATACGTTATATCGTAATGCTACACAACGTTATACGTTATATTGTAATGCTACATAACGTTATACGTTATATGGTAATGCTACATATCGTTATACGTTATAACGTATTGCCATATAACGTTATTCGTTATATCGTAATGCTACATAACGTTATACGTTATATCGTAATGCTACATAACGTTATACGTTATATCGTAATGCTACATAACGTTATACGTTATAACGTATTACCATATAACGTTATACGTTACATCGTAAGGCTACATAACGTTATACGTTATATCGTAATGCTACATAACGTTACACGTCATATCGTAATGCTACATAACGTTATACGTTATATCGTAATGCTACATAACGTTATACGCTACATCGTAATGCTACATATCGTTATGCGTTATATCGTAATGCTACATAACGTTATACGTTATAACGAATTACCATATAACGTTATACGTTACATCGTAATGCTACATAACGTTATACGTCATATCGTAATGCTACATAACGTTATACGTTATATGGTAATGCTACATATCGTTATACGTTATATCGTAATGCTACATAACGTTATACGTTATATCGTAATGCTACATAACGTTATACGTTATATCGTATGACCATATAACGTTATATGTTACATCGTAATGCTACATAACGTTATACGTCATATCGTAATGCTACATAACGTTATACGTTATATCGTAATGCTACATAACGTTATACGCTATATCTTACTGCTATATAACGTTATACGTTATATCGTAATGCTACATAACGTTATACGTTATATAGTAATGCTACATAACGTTATACGTTATATCTTACTGCTACATAACGTTATGAGTTATATCGTAATGCCACATAACGTTATACGATATAACGTAATACTACATATCGTTATACGTTATATCGTAATGCTACATAACGTTATACGTTATAACGTATTACCATATAACGTTATACGTTACATCGTAATGCTACATAACGTTATCCGTTATATCGTAATGCTACATAACGTTATACGTTATATCGTAATGCTATATAACGTTATACGCTATATCTTACTGCTATATAACGTTATACGTTATATCGTAATGCTACATAACGTTATACGTTATATAGTAATGCTACATAACGTTATACGTTATATCTTACTGCTACATAACGTTATACGTTATATCGTAATGCTACATAACGTTATACGTTTAAACGTATTACCATATAACGTTATACGTTACATCGTACTGCTAGATAACATTATACGTCATATCGTAATGCCACATAACGTTATACGCTATATCGTACTGCTAGATAACTTTATGCGTTATATCGTAATGCTACATAACGTTATACGTTATATCGTAATGCTACATAACGTTATACGTTATATCGTAATGCTACATAACGTTATACGTTATAACGTATTACCATATAACGTTATACGTTACATCCTAATGCTACATAACGTTATATTTTATATCGTAATGCTACACAACGTTATACGTTATATTGTAATGCTACATAACGATATACGTTATATGGTAATGCTACATATCGTTATACGTTATGACGTATTACCATATAACGTTATTCGTTATATTGTAATGCTACATAACGTTGTACGTTATAACGTATTACCATATAACGTTATAAGTTACATCGTAATGCTACATAACGTTATACGTCATAACGTATTACCATATAACGTTATACGTTACATCGTAATGCTACATAACGTTATACGTTATATCGTAATGCTACACAACGTTATACGTTATATTGTAATGCTACATAACGTTATACGTTATATCGTAATGCTACATGACGTTATTCGTTATATCGTAATGCTACATAACGTTATACGTTATATGGTAATGCTACATAACGTTATACGCTATAACGTATTACCATATAACGTTATACGTTATATAGTAATGCTACATAACGTTATACGTTATATCTTACTGCTACATAACGTTATACCTTATATCGTAATGCTACATAACGTTATACGTTACATCGTAATGCTATATAACGTTATACGTTACACCTTACAGCTACATAACGTTATACGTTATATCGTAACGCTACATAACGTTATACGTTATATCGTAATGCTACATAACGTTATACGTTATATCTTTCTGCTACATAACGTTATACGTTATATCGTAATGCTACATAACGTTATACGTTATATGGTAATGCTACATATCGTTATACGTTATAACGTATTATCATATAACGTTATACGATACATCGTAATGCTACATAACGTTATACGTTATAACGTAATTCTACATAACGTTATACGTTATAACGTATTACCATATAACGTTATACGTTACATCGTAATGCAACATAACGTTATACGTTATATCGTAATGCTACATAACGTTATACCTTATATCGTAATGCTACATAACGTTATACGTTACATCGTAATGCTATATAACGTTATACGTTACACCTTACAGCTACATAACGTTATACGTTATATCGTAACGCTACATAACGTTATACGTTATATCGTAATGCTACATAACGTTATACGTTATATCTTTCTGCTACATAACGTTATACGTTATATCGTAATGCTACATAACGTTATACGTTATATGGTAATGCTACATATCGTTATACGTTATATCTTTATAACGTATTATCATATAACGTTATACGTTACATCGTAATGCTACATAACGTTATACGTTATAACGTAATTCTACATAACGTTATACGTTATAACGTAATACTACACAACGTTATATGTTATAACGTAATACTATATAACGTTATACGTTATATCGTTATGCTACATAACGTTATACGTTATATCGTAATGCTACACAACGTTATACGTTATATTGTAATGCTACATAACGTTATACGTTATATGGTAATGCTACATATCGTTATAAGTTATAACGTATTACCATATAACGTTATTCGTTATATCGTAATGCTACATAACGTTGTACGTTATATCTTACTGCTACATAACGTTATACGTTATATCGTAATGCTACATAACGTTATACGTTATATCGTAATGCTACATAACGTTATACGTTATATCTTTCTGCTACATAACGTTATACGTTATATCGTAATGCTACATAACGTTATACGTTATATCGTAATGCTACATAACGTTATACGTTATATCGTAATGCTACATAACGTTGTACGTTATATCTTACTGCTGCATAACGTTATACGTTATATCGTAATGCTACATAACGTTATACGTTATATCGTAATGCTACATAACGTTATACGTTATATCTTTCTGCTACATAACGTTATACGTTATATCGTAATGCTACATAACGTTATACGTTATATCGTAATGCTACATAACGTTATACGTTATATCGTAATGCTACATAACGTTGTACGTTATATCTTACTGCTGCATAACGTTATACGTTATATCGTAATGCTACATAACGTTATACGTTATATCGTAATGCTACATAACGTTATACGTTATATCGTAATGCTACATAACGTTATACGTTATATCGTAATGCTACATAACGTTATACGTTAGATCTTTCTGCTACATAACGTTATACGTTATATCGTAATGCTACATAACGTTATACGATATAACGTAATACTACATAACGTTATACGTTATAACGTAATGCTACATAACGTTATACGTTATATGGTAATGCTACATAACGTTACACGTTATAACGTATTACCATATAACGTTATACGTTATAACGTATTACCATATAACGTTATACGTTATATAGTAATGCTACATAACGTTATACGTTATATCTTACTGCTACATAACGTTATGAGTTATATCGTAATGCTACATAACGTAATACGATATAACGTAATACTACATATCGTTATACGTTATAACGTAATACTTCATAACGTTATACGTTATATCGTAATGCTACATAACGTTATACGTTATATCTTTCTGCTACATAACGTTATACGTTATATCGTAATGGTGCACAACGTTATACGTTATAACGTATTACCATATAACGTTATACGTTATATCGTAATGCTACATAGCGTTATACGTTATATCGTAATGCTACATAGCGTTATACGTTATATCGTAATGCTACATAACGTTATACGTTATATCGTAATGCTACATAACGTTATACGTTATAACGTAATACTACATAACGTTATACGTTTTAACGTAATACAATATACGTTATATCGTTATGCTACATAACGTTATACGTTATATCGTAATGCTACACAACGTTATACGTTATATTGTAATGCTACATAACGTTATACGTTATATGGTAATGCTACATATCGTTATACGTTATAACGTATTGCCATATAACGTTATTCGTTATATCGTAATGCTACATAACGTTATACGTTATATCGTAATGCTACATAACGTTATACGTTATATCGTAATGCTACATAACGTTATACGTTATAACGTATTACCATATAACGTTATACGTTACATCGTAAGGCTACATAACGTTATACGTTATATCGTAATGCTACATAACGTTATACGTCATATCGTAATGCTACATAACGTTGTACGTTATATCGTAATGCTACATAACGTTATACGCTACATCGTAATGCTACATATCGTTATGCGTTATATCGTAATGCTACATAACGTTATACGTTATAACGAATTACCATATAACGTTATACGTTACATCGTAATGCTACATAACGTTATACGTCATATCGTAATGCTACATAACGTTATACGTTATATGGTAATGCTACATATCGTTATACGTTATATCGTAATGCTACATAATGTTATACGTTATATCGTAATGCTACATAACGTTATACGTTATATCGTATGACCATATAACGTTATATGTTACATCGTAATGCTACATAACGTTATACGTCATATCGTAATGCTACATAACGTTATACGTTATATCGTAATGCTACATAACGTTATACGCTATATCTTACTGCTATATAACGTTATACGTTATATCGTAATGCTACATAACGTTATACGTTATATAGTAATGCTACATAACGTTATACGTTATATCTTACTGCTACATAACGTTATGAGTTATATCGTAATGCCACATAACGTTATACGATATAACGTAATACTACATATCGTTATACGTTATATCGTAATGCTACATAACGTTATACGTTATAACGTATTACCATATAACGTTATACGTTACATCGTAATGCTACATAACGTTATCCGTTATATCGTAATGCTACATAACGTTATACGTTATATCGTAATGCTATATAACGTTATACGCTATATCTTACTGCTATATAACGTTATACGTTATATCGTAATGCTACATAACGTTATACGTTATATAGTAATGCTACATAACGTTATACGTTATATCTTACTGCTACATAACGTTATACGTTATATCGTAATGCTACATAACGTTATACGTTTAAACGTATTACCATATAACGTTATACGTTACATCGTAATGCTAGATAACATTATACGTCATATCGTAATGCCACATAACGTTATACGCTATATCGTACTGCTAGATAACGTTATGCGTTATATCGTAATGCTACATAACGTTATACGTTATATCGTAATGCTACATAACGTTATACGTTATATCGTAATGCTACATAACGTTATACGTTATAACGTATTACCATATAACGTTATACGTTACATCGTAATGCTACATAACGTTATATTTTATATCGTAATGCTACACAACGTTATACGTTATATTGTAATGCTACATAACGATATACGTTATATGGTAATGCTACATATCGTTATACGTTATGACGTATTACCATATAACGTTATTCGTTATATTGTAATGCTACATAACGTTGTAAGTTATAACGTATTACCATATAACGTTATAAGTTACATCGTAATGCTACATAACGTTATACGTCATAACGTATTACCATATAACGTTATACGTTATATCGTAATGCTACATGACGTTATTCGTTATATCGTAATGCTACATAACGTTATACGTTATATGGTAATGCTACATAACGTTATACGCTATAACGTATTACCATATAACGTTATACGTTATATAGTAATGCTACATAACGTTATACGTTATATCTTACTGCTACATAACGTTATGAGTTATATTGTAATGCTACATAACGTTATAAGTTATATGGTAATGCTACATAACGTTATACGATATAATGTATTACCATATAACGTTATACATTATATCGCAATGCTACATAACGTTATACGTTATATCGTAATGCTACACAACGTTATACGTTATGTCGGAATGCTACATAACGTTATACGTTATATCGTAATGCTACATGACGTTATACGTTATATCGTAATGCTACATAACGTTATACGTTATATCCTAATGCTACATAACGTTATACGCTGTATCGTAATGCTACATAACGTTATACGATATAACGTAATACTACATAACGTTATACGTTATATTGTAATGCTACATAACGTTATAAGTTATATGGTAATGCTACATAACGTTATACGTTATAATGTATTACCGTATAACGTTATACATTATATCGTAATGCTACATAACGTTATACGTTATATCGTAATGCTACACAACGTTATACGTTATATTGTAATGCTACATAACGTCATACGTTATATTGTAATGCTACATAACGTTATAAGTTATATGGTAATGCTACATAACGTTATACGATATAATGTATTACCATATAACGTTATACATTATATCGTAATGCTACATAACGTTATACGTTATAAAGTAATACTACATAACGTTATACGTTATATTGTAATGCTACATAACGTTATAAGTTATATGGTAATGCTACATAGCGTTATACGATATAATGTATTACCATATAACGTTATACATTATATCGTAATGCTACATAACGTTATACGTTATGTCGGAATGCTACATAACCTTATACGTTATATCGTAATGCTACATGACGTTATACGTTATATCGTAATGCTACATAACGTTATACGTTATATTGTAATGCCGCACAACGTTATACGTTATAACGTATTACCATATAACCTTATACGTTATATAGTAATGCTACATAACGTTATACGTTATATCTTACTGCTACATAACGTTATGAGTTATATCGTAATGCTACATAACGTTATACGATATAACGTAATACTACATATCGTTATACGTTATTACGTAATACTACATAACGTTATACGTTATATTGTAATGCTACATAATGTTGTACGTTATATCGTAATGCTACATAACGTTATACGTTATATCCTAATGCTACATAACGTTATACGCTGTATCTTAATGCTACATAACGTTATACGTTATATGGTAATGCTACATATCGTTATACGTTATATTGTAATGCTACATAACGTTATAAGTTATATGGTAATGCTACATAACGTTATACGATATAATGTATTACCATATAACGTTATACATTATATCGTAATGCTACATAACGTTATACGTTATATCGTAATGCTACATAACGTTATACTTTATATCCTAATGCTACATAACGTTATACGCTGTATCGTAATGCTACATAACGTTATACGTTATAACGTAATACTACATAACGTTATACGTTATATTGTAATGCTACATAACGTTATAAGTTATATCGTAATGCTACATAACGTTATACGTTATATCGTAATGCCACATAACGTTATACGTTATAACGTATTACCATATAACGTTATACGTTACATCGTAATGCTACATAACGTTATACGTTATATCGTAATGCTACACAACGTTATACGTTATATCGTAATGCTACATGACGTTATACGTTATATCGTAATGCTACATAACGTTATACGTTATATTGTAATGCAACACAACGTTATACGTTATAACGTATTACCATATAACCTTATACGTTATATAGTAATGCTACATAACGTTATACGTTATATCGTAATGCTACATGACGTTATACGTTATATCGTAATGCTACATAACGTTATACGTTATATTGTAATGCCACACAACGTTATACGTTATAACGTATTACCATATAACCTTATACGTTATATAGTAATGCTACATAACGTTATACGTTATATCTTACTGCTACATAAAGTTATGAGTTATATCGTAATGCTACATAACGTTATACGATATAACGTAATACTACATATCGTTATACGTTATTACGTAATACTACATAACGTTATACGTTATATTGTAATGCTACATAATGTTGTACGTTATATCGTAATGCTACATAACGTTATACGTTATATCCTAATGCTACATAACGTTATACGCTGTATCGTAATGCTACATAACGTTATACGTTATATGGTAATGCTACATATCGTTATACGTTATAACGTATTACCATATAACGTTATTCGTAATATCGTAATGCTACATAACGTTATACGTTATATGGTAATGCTACATATCGTTATACGTTATAACGTATTACCATATAACGTTATACGTTATATTGAAATGCTACATAATGTTGTACGTTATATCGTATTGCTACATAACGTTATACGTTATATCCTAATGCTACATAACGTTATACGCTGTATCGTAATGCTACATAACGTTATACGTTATATGGTAATGCTACATATCGTTATACGTTATAACGTATTACCATATAACGTTATTCGTTATATCGTAATGCTACATAACGTTATACGTTATATCGTAATGCTACATAACGTTATACGTTATGTCGGAATGCTACATAACGTTATACGTTATATCGTAATGCTACATGACGTTATACGTTATATCGTAATGCTACATAACGTTATACTTTATATCCTAATGCTACATAACGTTATACGCTGTATCGTAATGCTACATAACGTTATACGTTATAACGTAATGCTACATAACGTTATACGTTATATTGTAATGCTACATAACGTTATAAGTTATATCGTAATGCTACATCACGTTATACGTTATATCGTAATGCTACATATCGTTATACGTTATAACGTATTACCATATAACGTTATTCGTTATATCGTAATGCTACATAACGTTATACGTTATATCGTAATGCTACATAACGTTATACGTTATGTCGGAATGCTACATAACGTTATACGTTATATCGTAATGCTACATGACGTTATACGTTATATCGTAATGCTACATAACGTTATACTTTATATCCTAATGCTACATAACGTTATACGCTGTATCGTAATGCTACATAACGTTATACGTTATAACGTAATACTACATAACGTTATACGTGATATTGTAATGCTACATAACGTTATAAGTTATATCGTAATGCTACATCACGTTATACGTTATATCGTAATGCTACATAACGTTATACGTTATAACGTATTACCATATAACGTTATACGTTACATCGTAATGCTACATAACGTTATACGTTATATCGTATGCTACATAACGTTATACGTTATATCGTAATGCTACATAACGTTATACTTTATATCCTAATGCTACATAAGGTTATACGCTGTATCGTAATGCTACATAACGTTATACGTCATATTGTAATGCTACATAACGTTATACGTTATATCGTAATGCTACATGACGTTATTCGTTATATCGTAATGCTACATAACGTTATACGTTACATGGTAATGCTACATATCGTTATACGCTATAACGTATTACCATATAACGTTATACGTTATATAGTAATGCTACATAACGTTATACGTTATATCTTACTGCTACATAACGTTATGAGTTATATTGTAATGCTACATAACGTTATAAGTTATATGGTAATGCTACATAACGTTATACGATATAATGTATTACCATATAAAGTTATACATTATATCGCAATGCTACATAACGTTATACGCTGTATCGTAATGCTACATAACGTTATACGTTATATGGTAATGCTACATATCGTTATACGTTATATTGTAATGCTACATAACGTTATAAGTTATATGGTAATGCTACATAACGTTATACGATATAATGTATTACCATATAACGTTATACATTATATCGCAATGCTACATAACGTTATACGTTATAAAGTAATACTACATAACGTTATACGTTATATTGTAATGCTACATAACGTTATAAGTTATATGGTAATGCTACATAACGTTATACGATATAATGTATTACCATATAACGTTATACATTATATCGTAATGCTACATAACGTTATACGTTATATCGTAATGCTACATAACGTTATACGTTATGTCGGAATGCTACATAACGTTATACGTTATATCGTAATGCTACATGACGTTATACGTTATATCGTAATGCTACATAACGTTATACTTTATATCCTAATGCTACATAACGTTATACGTTATAACGTATTACCATATAACCTTATACGTTATATAGTAATGCTACATAACGTTATACGTTATATCTTACTGCTACATAACGTTATGAGTTATATCGTAATGCTACATAACGTTATACGATATAACGTAATACTACATATCGTTATACGTTATTACGTAATACTACATAACGTTATACGTTATATTGTAATGCTACATAATGTTGTACGTTATATCGTAATGCTACATAACGTTATACGTTATATCCTAATGCTACATAACGTTATACGCTGTATCGTAATGCTACATAACGTTATACGTTATATGGTAATGCTACATATCGTTATACGTTATATTGTAATGCTACATAACGTTATAAGTTATATGGTAATGCTACATAACGTTATACGATATAATGTATTACCATATAACGTTATACATTATATCGTAATGCTACATAACGTTATACGTTATATTGTAATGCCACACAACGTTATACGTTATAACGTATTACCATATAACCTTATACGTTATATGGTAATGCTACATAACGTTATACGTTATATCTTACTGCTACATAACGTTATGAGTTATATCGTAATGCTACATAACGTTATACGATATAACGTAATACTACATATCGTTATACGTTATTACGTAATACTACATAACGTTATACGTTATATTGTAATGCTACATAATGTTGTACGTTATATCGTAATGCTACATAACGTTATACGTTATATCCTAATGATACATAACGTTATACGCTGTATCGTAATGCTACATAACGTTATACGTTATATGGTAATGCTACATATCGTTATACGTTATATCGTAATGCTACATAACGTTATACTTTATATCCTAATGCTACGTAACGTTATACGCTGTATCGTAATGCTACATAACTTTATACGTTATAACGTAATACTACATAACGTTATACGTTATATTGTAATGCTACATAACGTTATAAGTTATATCGTAATGCTACATAACGTTATACGTTATATCCTAATGCTACATAACGTTATACGTTATAACGTATTACCATATAACGTTATACGTTACATCGTAATGCTACATAACGTTAAACGTTATATCGTAATGCTACACAACGTTATACGTTATATCGTAATGCTACATGACGTTATACGTTATATCGTAATGCTACATAACGTTATACGTTATATTGTAATGCCACACAACGTTATACGTTATAACGTATTACCATATAACCTTATACGTTATATAGTAATGCTACATAACGTTATACGTTATATCGTAATGCTACATGACGTTATACGTTATATCGTAATGCTACATAACGTTATACGTTATATTGTAATGCCACACAACGTTATACGTTATAACGTATTACCATATAACCTTATACGTTATATAGTAATGCTACATAACGTTATACGTTATATCTTACTGCTACATAACGTTATGAGTTATATCGTAATGCTACATAACGTTATACGATATAACGTAATACTACATATCGTTATACGTTATTACGTAATACTACATAACGTTATACGTTATATTGTAATGCTACATAATGTTGTACGTTATATCGTAATGCTACATAACGTTATACGTTATATCCTAATGCTACATAACGTTATACGCTGTATCGTACTGCTACATAACGTTATACGTTATATGGTAATGCTACATATCGTTATACGTTATAACGTATTACCATATAACGTTATACGTTATATTGTAATGCTACATAACGTTATAAGTTATATCGTAATGCTATATAACGTTATACGTTATATCGTAATGCTACATAACGTTATACGTTATAACGTATTACCATATAACGTTATACGTTACATCGTAATGCTACATAACGTTATACGTTATATCGTGATGCTACACAACGTTATACGTTATATCGTAATGCTACATGACGTTATACGTTATATCGTAATGCTACATAACGTTATACGTTATATTGTAATGCCACACAACGTTATACGTTATAACGTATTACCATATAACCTTATACGTTATATAGTAATGCTACATAACGTTATACGTTATATCGTAATGCTACATGACGTTATACGTTATATCGTAATGCTACATAACGTTATACGCTGTATCGTAATGCTACATAACGTTATACGTTATATGGTAATGCTACATATCGTTATACGTTATAACGTATTACCATATAACGTTTTTCGTTATATCGTAATGCTACATAACGTTATACGTCATATCGTGATGCTACACAACGTTATACGTTATATCGTAATGCTACATGACGTTATTCGTTATATCGTAATGCTACATAACGTTATACGTTATATGGTAATGCTACATATCGTTATACGTTATAACGTATTACCATATAACGTTATACGTTATATTGTAATGCTACATAATGTTGTACGTTATATCGTATTGCTACATAACGTTATACGTTATATCCTAATGCTACATAACGTTATACGCTGTATCGTAATGCTACATAACGTTATACGTTATATGGTAATGCTACATATCGTTATACGTTATAACGTATTACCATATAACGTTATTCGTTATATCGTAATGCTACATAACGTTATACGTTATATCGTAATGCTACATAACGTTATACGTTATGTCGGAATGCTACATAACGTTATACGTTATATCGTAATGCTACATGACGTTATACGTTATATCGTAATGCTACATAACGTTATACTTTATATCCTAATGCTACATAACGTTATACGCTGTATCGTAATGCTACATAACGTTAAACGTTATAACGTAATACTACATAATGTTATACGTTATATTGTAATGCTACATAACGTTATAAGTTATATCGTAATGCTACATCACGTTATACGTTATATCGTAATGCTACATATCGTTATACGTTATAACGTATTACCATATAACGTTATTCGTTATATCGTAATGCTACATAACGTTACACGTTATATCGTAATGCTACATAACGTTATACGTTATGTCGGAATGCTACATAACGTTATACGTTATATCGTAATGCTACATGACGTTATACGTTATATCGTAATGCTACATAACGTTATACTTTATATCCTAATGCTACATAACGTTATACGCTGTATCGTAATGCTACATAACGTTATACGTTATAACGTAATACTACATAACGTTATACGTGATATTGTAATGCTACATAACGTTATAAGTTATATCGTAATGCTACATCACGTTATACGTTATATCGTAATGCTACATAACGTTATACGTTATAACGTATTACCATATAACGTTATACGTTACATCGTAATGCTACATAACGTTATACGTTATATCGTATGCTACATAACGTTATACGTTATATCGTAATGCTACATAACGTTATACTTTATATCCTAATGCTAAATAAGGTTATACGCTGTATCGTAATGCTACATAACGTTATACGTCATATTGTAATGCTACATAACGTTATACGTTATATCGTAATGCTACATGACGTTATTCGTTATATCGTAATGCTACATAACGTTATACGTTATATGGTAATGCTACATAACGTTATACGCTATAACGTATTACCATATAACGTTATACGTTATATAGTAATGCTACATAACGTTATACGTTATATCTTACTGCTACATAACGTTATGAGTTATATTGTAATGCTACATAACGTTATAAGTTATATGGTAATGCTACATAACGTTATACGATATAATGTATTACCATATAACGTTATACATTATATCGCAATGCTACATAACGTTATACGTTATATCGTAATGCTACATGACGTTATACGTTATATCGTAATGCTACATAACGTTATACGTTATATCCTAATGCTACATAACGTTATACGCTGTATCGTAATGCTACATAACGTTATACGATATAACGTAATACTACATAACGTTATACGTTATATTGTAATGCTACATAACGTTATAAGTTATATGGTAATGCTACATAACGTTATACGTTATAATGTATTACCGTATAACGTTATACATTATATCGTAATGCTACATAACGTTATACGTTATGTCGGAATGCTACATAACCTTATACGTTATATCGTAATGCTACATGACGTTATACGTTATATCGTAATGCTACATAACGTTATACGTTATATTGTAATGCCGCACAACGTTATACGTTATAACGTATTACCATATAACCTTATACGTTATATAGTAATGCTACATAACGTTATACGTTATATCTTACTGCTACATAACGTTATGAGTTATATCGTAATGCTACATAACGTTATACGATATAACGTAATACTACATAACGTTATACGTTATATGGTAATGCTACATATCGTTATACGTTATAACGTATTACCATATAACGTTATTCGTTATATCGTAATGCTACATAACGTTATACGTTATATCGTAATGCTACATAACGTTATACGTTATGTCGGAATGCTACATAACGTTATACGTTATATCGTAATGCTACATGACGTTATACGTTATATCGTAATGCTACATAACGTTATACTTTATATCCTAATGCTACATAACGTTATACGCTGTATCGTAATGCTACATAACGTTAAACGTTATAACGTAATACTACATAATGTTATACGTTATATTGTAATGCTACATAACGTTATAAGTTATATCGTAATGCTACATCACGTTATACGTTATATCGTAATGCTACATATCGTTATACGTTATAACGTATTACCATATAACGTTATTCGTTATATCGTAATGCTACATAACGTTACACGTTATATCGTAATGCTACATAACGTTATACGTTATGTCGGAATGCTACATAACGTTATACGTTATATCGTAATGCTACATGACGTTATACGTTATATCGTAATGCTACATAACGTTATACTTTATATCCTAATGCTACATAACGTTATACGCTGTATCGTAATGCTACATAACGTTATACGTTATAACGTAATACTACATAACGTTATACGTGATATTGTAATGCTACATAACGTTATAAGTTATATCGTAATGCTACATCACGTTATACGTTATATCGTAATGCTACATAACGTTATACGTTATAACGTATTACCATATAACGTTATACGTTACATCGTAATGCTACATAACGTTATACGTTATATCGTATGCTACATAACGTTATACGTTATATCGTAATGCTACATAACGTTATACTTTATATCCTAATGCTAAATAAGGTTATACGCTGTATCGTAATGCTACATAACGTTATACGTCATATTGTAATGCTACATAACGTTATACGTTATATCGTAATGCTACATGACGTTATTCGTTATATCGTAATGCTACATAACGTTATACGTTATATGGTAATGCTACATAACGTTATACGCTATAACGTATTACCATATAACGTTATACGTTATATAGTAATGCTACATAACGTTATACGTTATATCTTACTGCTACATAACGTTATGAGTTATATTGTAATGCTACATAACGTTATAAGTTATATGGTAATGCTACATAACGTTATACGATATAATGTATTACCATATAACGTTATACATTATATCGCAATGCTACATAACGTTATACGTTATATCGTAATGCTACATGACGTTATACGTTATATCGTAATGCTACATAACGTTATACGTTATATCCTAATGCTACATAACGTTATACGCTGTATCGTAATGCTACATAACGTTATACGATATAACGTAATACTACATAACGTTATACGTTATATTGTAATGCTACATAACGTTATAAGTTATATGGTAATGCTACATAACGTTATACGTTATAATGTATTACCGTATAACGTTATACATTATATCGTAATGCTACATAACGTTATACGTTATGTCGGAATGCTACATAACCTTATACGTTATATCGTAATGCTACATGACGTTATACGTTATATCGTAATGCTACATAACGTTATACGTTATATTGTAATGCCGCACAACGTTATACGTTATAACGTATTACCATATAACCTTATACGTTATATAGTAATGCTACATAACGTTATACGTTATATCTTACTGCTACATAACGTTATGAGTTATATCGTAATGCTACATAACGTTATACGATATAACGTAATACTACATATCGTTATACGTTATTACGTAATACTACATAACGTTATACGTTATATTGTAATGCTACATAATGTTGTACGTTATATCGTAATGCTACATAACGTTATACGTTATATCCTAATGCTACATAACGTTATACGCTGTATCTTAATGCTACATAACGTTATACGTTATATGGTAATGCTACATATCGTTATACGTTATATTGTAATGCTACATAACGTTATAAGTTATATGGTAATGCTACATAACGTTATACGATATAATGTATTACCATATAACGTTATACATTATATCGTAATGCTACATAACGTTATACGTTATATCGTAATGCTACATAACGTTATACTTTATATCCTAATGCTACATAACGTTATACGCTGTATCGTAATGCTACATAACGTTATACGTTATAACGTAATACTACATAACGTTATACGTTATATTGTAATGCTACATAACGTTATAAGTTATATCGTAATGCTACATAACGTTATACGTTATATCGTAATGCCACATAACGTTATACGTTATAACGTATTACCATATAACGTTATACGTTACATCGTAATGCTACATAACGTTATACGTTATATCGTAATGCTACACAACGTTATACGTTATATCGTAATGCTACATGACGTTATACGTTATATCGTAATGCTACATAACGTTATACGTTATATTGTAATGCAACACAACGTTATACGTTATAACGTATTACCATATAACCTTATACGTTATATAGTAATGCTACATAACGTTATACGTTATATCGTAATGCTACATGACGTTATACGTTATATCGTAATGCTACATAACGTTATACGTTATATTGTAATGCCACACAACGTTATACGTTATAACGTATTACCATATAACCTTATACGTTATATAGTAATGCTACATAACGTTATACGTTATATCTTACTGCTACATAAAGTTATGAGTTATATCGTAATGCTACATAACGTTATACGATATAACGTAATACTACATATCGTTATACGTTATTACGTAATACTACATAACGTTATACGTTATATTGTAATGCTACATAATGTTGTACGTTATATCGTAATGCTACATAACGTTATACGTTATATCCTAATGCTACATAACGTTATACGCTGTATCGTAATGCTACATAACGTTATACGTTATATGGTAATGCTACATATCGTTATACGTTATAACGTATTACCATATAACGTTATTCGTAATATCGTAATGCTACATAACGTTATACGTTATATGGTAATGCTACATATCGTTATACGTTATAACGTATTACCATATAACGTTATACGTTATATTGTAATGCTACATAATGTTGTACGTTATATCGTATTGCTACATAACGTTATACGTTATATCCTAATGCTACATAACGTTATACGCTGTATCGTAATGCTACATAACGTTATACGTTATATGGTAATGCTACATATCGTTATACGTTATAACGTATTACCATATAACGTTATTCGTTATATCGTAATGCTACATAACGTTATACGTTATATCGTAATGCTACATAACGTTATACGTTATGTCGGAATGCTACATAACGTTATACGTTATATCGTAATGCTACATGACGTTATACGTTATATCGTAATGCTACATAACGTTATACTTTATATCCTAATGCTACATAACGTTATACGCTGTATCGTAATGCTACATAACGTTATACGTTATAACGTAATACTACATAACGTTATACGTTATATTGTAATGCTACATAACGTTATAAGTTATATCGTAATGCTACATCACGTTATACGTTATATCGTAATGCTACATATCGTTATACGTTATAACGTATTACCATATAACGTTATTCGTTATATCGTAATGCTACATAACGTTATACGTTATATCGTAATGCTACATAACGTTATACGTTATGTCGGAATGCTACATAACGTTATACGTTATATCGTAATGCTACATGACGTTATACGTTATATCGTAATGCTACATAACGTTATACTTTATATCCTAATGCTACATAACGTTATAGGCTGTATCGTAATGCTACATAACGTTATACGTTATAACGTAATACTACATAACGTTATACGTGATATTGTAATGCTACATAACGTTATAAGTTATATCGTAATGCTACATCACGTTATACGTTATATCGTAATGCTACATAACGTTATACGTTATAACGTATTACCATATAACGTTATACGTTACATCGTAATGCTACATAACGTTATACGTTATATCGTATGCTACATAACGTTATACGTTATATCGTAATGCTACATAACGTTATACTTTATATCCTAATGCTACATAAGGTTATACGCTGTATCGTAACGCTACATAACGTTATACGTCATATTGTAATGCTACATAACGTTATACGTTATATCGTAATGCTACATGACGTTATTCGTTATATCGTAATGCTACATAACGTTATACGTTACATGGTAATGCTACATATCGTTATACGCTATAACGTATTACCATATAACGTTATACGTTATATAGTAATGCTACATAACGTTATACGCTATATCTTACTGCTACATAACGTTATGAGTTATATTGTAATGCTACATAACGTTATAAGTTATATGGTAATGCTACATAACGTTATACGATATAATGTATTACCATATAAAGTTATACATTATATCGCAATGCTACATAACGTTATACGCTGTATCGTAATGCTACATAACGTTATACGTTATATGGTAATGCTACATATCGTTATACGTTATATTGTAATGCTACATAACGTTATAAGTTATATGGTAATGCTACATAACGTTATACGATATAATGTATTACCATATAACGTTATACATTATATCGCAATGCTACATAACGTTATACGTTATAAAGTAATACTACATAACGTTATACGTTATATTGTAATGCTACATAACGTTATAAGTTATATGGTAATGCTACATAACGTTATACGATATAATGTATTACCATATAACGTTATACATTATATCGTAATGCTACATAACGTTATACGTTATATTGTAATGCTACATAACGTTATACGTTATATGGTAATGCTACATATCGTTATACGCTATAACGTATTACCATATAACGTTATTCGTTATATCGTAATGCTACATAACGTTATACGTTATATTGTAATGCCACACAACGTTATACGTTATAACGTATTACCATATAACCTTATACGTTATATAGTAATGCTACATAACGTTATACGTTATATCTTACTGCTACATAACGTTATGAGTTATATCGTAATGCTACATAACGTTATACGATATAACGTAATACTACATATCGTTATACGTTATTACGTAATACTACATAACGTTATACGTTATATTGTAATGCTACATAATGTTGTACGTTATATCGTAATGCTACATAACGTTATACGTTATATCCTAATGCTACATAACGTTATACGCTGTATCGAAATGCTACATAACGTTATACGTTATATGGTAATGCTACATATCGTTATACGTTATATTGTAATGCTACATAACGTTATAAGTTATATGGTAATGCTACATAACGTTATACGATATAATGTATTACCATATAACGTTATACATTATATCGTAATGCTACATAACGTTATACGTTATATTGTAATGCCACACAACGTTATACGTTATAACGTATTACCATATAACCTTATACGTTATATGGTAATGCTACATAACGTTATACGTTATATCTTACTGCTACATAACGTTATGAGTTATATCGTAATGCTACATAACGTTATACGATATAACGTAATACTACATATCGTTATACGTTATTACGTAATACTACATAACGTTATACGTTATATTGTAATGCTACATAATGTTGTACGTTATATCGTAATGCTACATAACGTTATACGTTATATCCTAATGATACATAACGTTATACGCTGTATCGTAATGCTACATAACGTTATACGTTATATGGTAATGCTACATATCGTTATACGTTATATCGTAATGCTACATAACGTTATACTTTATATCCTAATGCTACATAACGTTATACGCTGTATCGTAATGCTACATAACGTTATACGTTATAACGTAATACTACATAACGTTATACGTTATATTGTAATGCTACATAACGTTATAAGTTATATCGTAATGCTACATAACGTTATACGTTATATCCTAATGCTACATAACGTTATACGTTATAACGTATTACCATATAACGTTATACGTTACATCGTAATGCTACATAACGTTAAACGTTATATCGTAATGCTACACAACGTTATACGTTATATCGTAATGCTACATGACGTTATACGTTATATCGTAATGCTACATAACGTTATACGTTATATTGTAATGCCACACAACGTTATACGTTATAACGTATTACCATATAACCTTATACGTTATATAGTAATGCTACATAACGTTATACGTTATATCGTAATGCTACATGACGTTATACGTTATATCGTAATGCTACATAACGTTATACGTTATATTGTAATGCCACACAACGTTATACGTTATAACGTATTACCATATAACCTTATACGTTATATAGTAATGCTACATAACGTTATACGTTATATCTTACTGCTACATAACGTTATGAGTTATATCGTAATGCTACATAACGTTATACGATATAACGTAATACTACATATCGTTATACGTTATTACGTAATACTACATAACGTTATACGTTATATTGTAATGCTACATAATGTTGTACGTTATATCGTAATGCTACATAACGTTATACGTTATATCCTAATGCTACATAACGTTATACGCTGTATCGTACTGCTACATAACGTTATACGTTATATGGTAATGCTACATATCGTTATACGTTATAACGTATTACCATATAACGTTATACGTTATATTGTAATGCTACATAACGTTATAAGTTATATCGTAATGCTATATAACGTTATACGTTATATCGTAATGCTACATAACGTTATACGTTATAACGTATTACCATATAACGTTATACGTTACATCGTAATGCTACATAACGTTATACGTTATATCGTGATGCTACACAACGTTATACGTTATATCGTAATGCTACATGACGTTATACGTTATATCGTAATGCTACATAACGTTATACGTTATATTGTAATGCCACACAACGTTATACGTTATAACGTATTACCATATAACCTTATACGTTATATAGTAATGCTACATAACGTTATACGTTATATCGTAATGCTACATGACGTTATACGTTATATCGTAATGCTACATAACGTTATACGCTGTATCGTAATGCTACATAACGTTATACGTTATATGGTAATGCTACATATCGTTATACGTTATAACGTATTACCATATAACGTTTTTCGTTATATCGTAATGCTACATAACGTTATACGTCATATCGTGATGCTACACAACGTTATACGTTATATCGTAATGCTACATGACGTTATTCGTTATATCGTAATGCTACATAACGTTATACGTTATATGGTAATGCTACATATCGTTATACGTTATAACGTATTACCATATAACGTTATACGTTATATTGTAATGCTACATAATGTTGTACGTTATATCGTATTGCTACATAACGTTATACGTTATATCCTAATGCTACATAACGTTATACGCTGTATCGTAATGCTACATAACGTTATACGTTATATGGTAATGCTACATATCGTTATACGTTATAACATATTACCATATAACGTTATTCGTTATATCGTAATGCTACATAACGTTATACGTTATATCGTAATGCTACATAACGTTATACGTTATGTCGGAATGCTACATAACGTTATACGTTATATCGTAATGCTACATGACGTTATACGTTATATCGTAATGCTACATAACGTTATACTTTATATCCTAATGCTACATAACGTTATACGCTGTATCGTAATGCTACATAACGTTAAACGTTATAACGTAATACTACATAATGTTATACGTTATATTGTAATGCTACATAACGTTATAAGTTATATCGTAATGCTACATCACGTTATACGTTATATCGTAATGCTACATATCGTTATACGTTATAACGTATTACCATATAACGTTATTCGTTATATCGTAATGCTACATAACGTTACACGTTATATCGTAATGCTACATAACGTTATACGTTATGTCGGAATGCTACATAACGTTATACGTTATATCGTAATGCTACATGACGTTATACGTTATATCGTAATGCTACATAACGTTATACTTTATATCCTAATGCTACATAACGTTATACGCTGTATCGTAATGCTACATAACGTTATACGTTATAACGTAATACTACATAACGTTATACGTGATATTGTAATGCTACATAACGTTATAAGTTATATCGTAATGCTACATCACGTTATACGTTATATCGTAATGCTACATAACGTTATACGTTATAACGTATTACCATATAACGTTATACGTTACATCGTAATGCTACATAACGTTATACGTTATATCGTATGCTACATAACGTTATACGTTATATCGTAATGCTACATAACGTTATACTTTATATCCTAATGCTAAATAAGGTTATACGCTGTATCGTAATGCTACATAACGTTATACGTCATATTGTAATGCTACATAACGTTATACGTTATATCGTAATGCTACATGACGTTATTCGTTATATCGTAATGCTACATAACGTTATACGTTACATGGTAATGCTACATATCGTTATACGCTATAACGTATTACCATATAACGTTATACGTTATATAGTAATGCTACATAACGTTATACGTTATATCTTACTGCTACATAACGTTATGAGTTATATTGTAATGCTACATAACGTTATAAGTTATATGGTAATGCTACATAACGTTATACGATATAATGTATTACCATATAAAGTTATACATTATATCGCAATGCTACATAACGTTATACGCTGTATCGTAATGCTACATAACGTTATACGTTATATGGTAATGCTACATATCGTTATACGTTATATCGTAATGCTACATAACGTTATACTTTATATCCTAATGCTAAATAAGGTTATACGCTGTATCGTAATGCTACATAACGTTATACGTCATATTGTAATGCTACATAACGTTATACGTTATATCGTAATGCTACATGACGTTATTCGTTATATCGTAATGCTACATAACGTTATACGTTACATGGTAATGCTACATATCGTTATACGCTATAACGTATTACCATATAACGTTATACGTTATATAGTAATGCTACATAACGTTATACGTTATATCTTACTGCTACATAACGTTATGAGTTATATTGTAATGCTACATAACGTTATAAGTTATATGGTAATGCTACATAACGTTATACGATATAAAGTATTACCATATAAAGTTATACATTATATCGCAATGCTACATAACGTTATACGCTGTATCGTAATGCTACATAACGTTATACGTTATATGGTAATGCTACATATCGTTATACGTTATATTGTAATGCTACATAACGTTATAAGTTATATGGTAATGCTACATAACGTTATACGATATAATGTATTACCATATAACGTTATACATTATATCGCAATGCTACATAACGTTATACGTTATAAAGTAATACTACATAACGTTATACGTTATATTGTAATGCTACATAACGTTATAAGTTATATGGTAATGCTACATAACGTTATACGATATAATGTATTACCATATAACGTTATACATTATATCGTAATGCTACATAACGTTATACGTTATATTGTAATGCTACATAACGTTATACGTTATATGGTAATGCTACATATCGTTATACGCTATAACGTATTACCATATAACGTTATTCGTTATATCGCAATGCTACATAACGTTATACGTTATATTGTAATGCCACACAACGTTATACGTTATAACGTATTACCATATAACCTTATACGTTATATAGTAATGCTACATAACGTTATACGTTATATCTTAATGCTACATAACGTTATGAGTTATATCGTAATGCTACATAACGTTATACGATATAACGTAATACTACATATCGTTATACGTTATTACGTAATACTACATAACGTTATACGTTATATTGTAATGCTACATAATGTTGTACGTTATATCGTAATGCTACATAACGTTATACGTTATATCCTAATGCTACATAACGTTATACGCTGTATCGTAATGCTACATAACGTTATACGTTATATGGTAATGCTACATATCGTTATACGTTATATTGTAATGCTACATAACGTTATAAGTGATATGGTAATGCTACATAACGTTATACGATATAATGTATTACCATATAACGTTATACATTATATCGTAATGCTACATAACGTTATACGTTATATTGTAATGCCACACAACGTTATACGTTATAACGTATTACCATATAACCTTATACGTTATATAGTAATGCTACATAACGTTATACGTTATATCTTACTGCTACATAACGTTATGAGTTATATCGTAATGCTACATAACGTTATACGATATAACGTAATACTACATATCGTTATACGTTATTACGTAATACTACATAACGTTATACGTTATATTGTAATGCTACATAATGTTGTACGTTATATCGTAATGCTACATAACGTTATACGTTATATCCTAATGCTACATAACGTTATACGCTGTATCGTAATGCTACATAACGTTATACGTTATATGGTAATGCTACATATCGTTATACGTTATATCGTAATGCTACATAACGTTATACTTTATATCCTAATGCTACATAACGTTATACGCTGTATCGTAATGCTACATAACGTTATACGTTATAACGTAATACTACATAACGTTATACGTTATATTGTAATGCTACATAACGTTATAAGTTATATCGTAATGCTACATAACGTTATACGTTATATCCTAATGCTACATAAAGTTATACGTTATAACGTATTACCATATAACGTTATACGTTACATCGTAATGCTACATAACGTTAAACGTTATATCGTAATGCTACACAACGTTATACGTTATATCGTAATGCTACATGACGTTATACGTTATATCGTAATGCTACATAACGTTATACGTTATATTGTAATGCCACACAACGTTATACGTTATAACGTATTACCATATAACCTTATACGTTATATAGTAATGCTACATAACGTTATACGTTATATCGTAATGCTACATGACGTTATACGTTATATCGTAATGCTACATAACGTTATACGTTATATTGTAATGCCACACAACGTTATACGTTATAACGTATTACCATATAACCTTATACGTTATATAGTAATGCTACATAACGTTATACGTTATATCTTACTGCTACATAACGTTATGAGTTATATCGTAATGCTACATAACGTTATACGATATAACGTAATACTACATATCGTTATACGTTATTACGTAATACTACATAACGTTATACGTTATATTGTAATGCTACATAATGTTGTACGTTATATCGTAATGCTACATAACGTTATACGTTATATCCTAATGCTACATAACGTTATACGCTGTATCGTACTGCTACATAACGTTATACGTTATATGGTAATGCTACATATCGTTAAACGTTATAACATATTACCATATAACGTTATACGTTATATTGTAATGCTACATAACGTTATAAGTTATATCGTAATGCTACATAACGTTATACGTTATATCGTAATGCTACATAACGTTATACGTTATAACGTATTACCATATAACGTTATACGTTACATCGTAATGCTACATAACGTTATACGTTATATCGTGATGCTACACAACGTTATACGTTATATCGTAATGCTACATGACGTTATACGTTATATCGTAATGCTACATAACGTTATACGTTATATTGTAATGCCACACAACGTTATACGTTATAACATAATACTACATAACGTTATACGTTATATTGTAATGCTACATAACGTTATAAGTTATATCGTAATGCTACATAACGTTATACGTTATATCCTAATGCTACATAACGTTATACGTTATAACGTATTACCATATAACCTTATACGTTATATAGTAATGCTACATAACGTTATACGTTATATCTTACTGCTACATAACGTTATGAGTTATATCGTAATGCTACATAACGTTATACGATATAACGTAATACTACATATCGTTATACGTTATTACGTAATACTACATAACGTTATACGTTATATTGTAATGCTACATAATGTTGTACGTTATATCGTAATGCTACATAACGTTATACGTTATATCCTAATGCTACATAACGTTATACGCTGTATCGTAATGCTACATAACGTTATACGTTATATGGTAATGCTACATATCGTTATACGTTATATCGTAATGCTACATAACGTTATACTTTATATCCTAATGCTACATAACGTTATACGCTGTATCGTAATGCTACATAACGTTATACGTTATAACGTGATACTACATAACGTTATACGTTATATTGTAATGCTACATAACGTTATAAGTTATATCGTAATGCTACATAACGTTATACGTTATATCCTAATGCTACATAACGTTATACGTTATAACGTATTACCATATAACGTTATACGTTACATCGTAATGCTACATAACGTTAAACGTTATATCGTAATGCTACACAACGTTATACGTTATATCGTAATGCTACATGACGTTATACGTTATATCGTAATGCTACATAACGTTATACGTTATATTGTAATGCCACACAACGTTATACGTTATAACGTATTACCATATAACCTTATACGTTATATAGTAATGCTACATAACGTTATACGTTATATCGTAATGCTACATGACGTTATACGTTATATCGTAATGCTACATAACGTTATACGTTATATTGTAATGCCACACAACGTTATACGTTATAACGTATTACCATATAACCTTATACGTTATATCGTAATGCTACATAACGTTATACGTTATATCCTAATGCTACATAACGTTATACGCTGTATCGTAATGCTACATAACGTTATACGTTATATGGTAATGCTACATATCGTTATACGTTATATCGTAATGCTACATAACGTTATACTTTATATCCTAATGCTACATAACGTTATACGCTGTATCGTAATGCTACATAACGTTATACGTTATAACGTAATACTACATAACGTTATACGTTATATTGTAATGCTACATAACGTTATAAGTTATATCGTAATGCTACATAACGTTATACGTTATATCCTAATGCTACATAACGTTATACGTTATAACGTATTACCATATAACGTTATACGTTACATCGTAATGCTACATAACGTTAAACGTTATATCGTAATGCTACACAACGTTATACGTTATATCGTAATGCTACATGACGTTATACGTTATATCGTAATGCTACATAACGTTATACGTTATATTGTAATGCCACACAACGTTATACGTTATAACGTATTACCATATAACCTTATACGTTATATAGTAATGCTACATAACGTTATACGTTATATCGTAATGCTACATGACGTTATACGTTATATCGTAATGCTACATAACGTTATACGTTATATTGTAATGCCACACAACGTTATACGTTATAACGTATTACCATATAACCTTATACGTTATATAGTAATGCTACATAACGTTATACGTTATATCTTACTGCTACATAACGTTATGAGTTATATCGTAATGCTACATAACGTTATACGATATAACGTAATACTACATATGGTTATACGTTATTACGTAATACTACATAACGTTATACGTTATATTGTAATGCTACATAATGTTGTACGTTATATCGTAATGCTACATAACGTTATACGTTATATCCTAATGCTACATAACGTTATACGCTGTATCGTACTGCTACATAACGTTATACGTTATATGGTAATGCTACATATCGTTACACGTTATAACGTATTACCATATAACGTTATACGTTATATTGTAATGCTACATAACGTTATAAGTTATATCGTAATGCTACATAACGTTATACGTTATATCGTAATGCTACATAACGTTATACGTTATAACGTATTACCATATAACGTTATACGTTACATCGTAATGCTACATAACGTTATACGTTATATCGTGATGCTACACAACGTTATACGTTATATCGTAATGCTACATGACGTTATACGTTATATCGTAATGCTACATAACGTTATACGTTATATTGTAATGCCACACAACGTTATACGTTATAACGTATTACCATATAACCTTATACGTTATATAGTAATGCTACATAACGTTATACGTTATATCGTAATGCTACATGACGTTATACGTTATATCGTAATGCTACATAACGTTATACGTTATATTGTAATGCCACACAACGTTATACGTTATAACGTATTACCATATAACCTTATACGTTATATAGTAATGCTACATAACGTTATACGTTATATCTTACTGCTACATAACGTTATGAGTTATATCGTAATGCTACATAACGTTATACGATATAACGTAATACTACATATCGTTATACGTTATTACGTAATACTACATAACGTTATACGTTATATTGTAATGCTACATAATGTTGTACGTTATATCGTAATGCTACATAACGTTATACGTTATATCCTAATGCTACATGATGTTATACGTTATATCGTAATGCTACATAACGTTATACGTTATATTGTAATGCCACACAACGTTATACGTTATAACGTATTACCATATAACCTTATACGTTATATAGTAATGCTACATAACGTTATACGTTATATCGTAATGCTACATGACGTTATACGTTATATCGTAATGCTACATAACGTTATACGTTATATTGTAATGCCACACAACGTTATACGTTATAACGTATTACCATATAACCTTATACGTTATATAGTAATGCTACATAACGTTATACGTTATATCTTACTGCTACATAACGTTATGAGTTATATCGTAATGCTACATAACGTTATACGATATAACGTAATACTACATATCGTTATACGTTATTACGTAATACTACATAACGTTATACGTTATATCGTAATGCTACATGACGTTATACGTTATATCGTAATGCTACATAACGTTATACGTTATATTGTAATGCCACACAACGTTATACGTTATAACGTATTACCATATAACCTTATACGTTATATAGTAATGCTACATAACGTTATACGTTATATCTTACTGCTACATAACGTTATGAGTTATATCGTAATGCTACATAACGTTATACGATATAACGTAATACTACATATCGTTATACGTTATTACGTAATACTACATAACGTTATACGTTATATTGTAATGCTACATAATGTTGTACGTTATATCGTAATGCTACATAACGTTATACGTTATATCCTAATGCTACATAACGTTATACGCTGTATCGTAATGCTACATAAGGTTATACGTTATATGGTAATGCTACATATCGTTATACGTTATATTGTAATGCTACATAACGTTATAAGTTATATGGTAATGCTACATAACGTTATACGATATAATGTATTACCATATAACGTTATACATTATATCGTAATGCTACATAACGTTATACGTTATATCGTAATGCTACATAACGTTATACTTTATATCCTAATGCTACATAACGTTATACGCTGTATCGTAATGCTACATAACGTTATACGTTATAACGTAATACTACATAACGTTATACGTTATATTGTAATGCTACATAACGTTATAAGTTATATCGTAATGCTACATAACGTTATACGTTATATCGTAATGCTACATAACGTTATACGTTATAACGTACTACCATATAACGTTATACGTTACATCGTAATGCTACATAACGTTATACGTTATATCGTAATGCTACACAACGTTATACGTTATATCGTAATGCTACATGACGTTATACGTTATATCGTAATGCTACATAACGTTATACGTTATATTGTATTGCCACACAACGTTATACGTTATAACGTATTACCATATAACCTTATACGTTATATAGTAATGCTACATAACGTTATACGTTATATCGTAATGCTACATAACGTTATACGTTATATCCTAATGCTACATAACGTTATACGCTGTATCGTAATGCTACATAACGTTATACGTTATATGGTAATGCTACATATCGTTATACGTTATATTGTAATGCTACATAACGTTATAAGTTATATGGTAATGCTACATAACGTTATACGATATAATGTATTACCATATAACGTTATACATTATATCGTAATGCTACATAACGTTATACGTTATATCGTAATGCTACATAACGTTATACTTTATATCCTAATGCTACATAACGTTATACGCTGTATCGTAATGCTACATAACGTTATACGTTATAACGTAATACTACATAACGTTATACGTTATATTGTAATGCTACATAACGTTATAAGTTATATCGTAATGCTACATAACGTTATACGTTATATCGTAATGCTACATAACGTTATACGTTATAACGTATTACCATATAACGTTATACGTTACATCGTAATGCTACATAACGTTATACGTTATATCGTAATGCTACAAAACGTTATACGTTATATCGTAATGCTACATGACGTTATACGTTATATCGTAATGCTACATAACGTTATACGTTATATTGTAATGCCACACAACGTTATACGTTATAACGTATTACCATATAACCTTATACGTTATATAGTAATGCTACATAACGTTATACGTTATATCGTAATGCTACATGACGTTATACGTTATGTCGTAATGCTACATAACGTTATACGTTATATTGTAATGCCACACAACGTTATACGTTATAACGTATTACCATATAACCTTATACGTTATATAGTAATGCTACATAACGTTATACGTTATATCTTACTGCTACATAACGTTATAAGTTATATGGTAATGCTACATAACGTTATACGATATAATGTATTACCATATAACGTTATACGTTATATCGTAATGCTACACAACGTTATACGTTATATCGTAATGCTACATGACGTTATACGTTATATCGTAATGCTACATAACGTTATACGTTATATTGTATTGCCACACAACGCTATACGTTATAACGTATTACCATATAACCTTATACGTTATATAGTAATGCTACATAACGTTATACGTTATATCGTAATGCTACATGACGTTATACGTTATATCGTAATGCTACATAACGTTATACGTTATATCCTAATGCTACATAACGTTATACGCTGTATCGTAATGCTACATAACGTTATACGTTATATGGTAATGCTACATATCGTTATACGTTATATTGTAATGCTACATAACGTTATAAGTTATATGGTAATGCTACATAACGTTATACGATATAATGTATTACCATATAACGTTATACATTATATCGTAATGCTACATAACGTTATACGTTATATCGTAATGCTACATAACGTTATACTTTATATCCTAATGCTACATAACGTTATACGCTGTATCGTAATGCCACATAACGTTATACGTTATAACGTAATACTACATAACGTTATACGTTATATTGTAATGCTACATAACGTTATAAGTTATATCGTAATGCTACATAACGTTATACGTTATATCGTAATGCTACATAACGTTATACGTTATAACGTATTACCATATAACGTTATACGTTACATCGTAATGCTACATAACGTTATACGTTATATCGTAATGCTACACAACGTTATACGTTATATCGTAATGCTACATGACGTTATACGTTATATCGTAATGCTACATAACGTTATACGTTATATTGTAATGCCACACAACGTTATACGTTATAACGTATTACCATATAACCTTATACGTTATATAGTAATGCTACATAACGTTATACGTTATATCGTAATGCTACATGACGTTATACGTTATATCGTAATGCTACATAACGTTATACGTAATATTGTAATGCCACACAACGTTATACGTTATAACGTATTACCATATAACCTTATACGTTATATAGTAATGCTACATAACGTTATACGATATAACGTAATACTACATATCGTTATACGTTATTACGTAATACTACATAACGTTATACGTTATACTGTAATGCTACATAATGTTGTACGTTATATCGTAATGCTACATAACGTTATACGTTATATCCTAATGCTACATAACGTTATACGCTGTATCGTAATGCTACATAACGTTATACGTTATATGGTAATGCTACATATCGTTATACGTTATAACGTATTACCATATAACGTTATTCGTTATATCGTAATGCTACATAACGTTATACGTTATATCGTAATGCTACATAACGTTATACGTTATGTCGGAATGCTACATAACGTTATACGTTATATCGTAATGCTACATGACGTTATACGTTATATCGTAATGCTACATAACGTTATACTTTATATCCTAATGCTACATAACGTTATACGCTGTATCGTAATGCTACATAACGTTATACGTTATAACGTAATACTACATAACGTTATACGTTATATTGTAATGCTACATAACGTTATACGTTATAACGTATTACCATATAACGTTATACGTTACATCGTAATGCTACATAACGTTATACGTTATATCGTAATGCTACACAACGTTATACGTTATATCGTAATGCTACATGACGTTATACGTTATATCGTAATGCTACATAACGTTATACGTTATATTGTAATGCCACACAACGTTATACGTTATAACGTATTACCATATAACCTTATACGTTATATAGTAATGCTACATAACGTTATACGTTATATCGTAATGCTACATGACGTTATACGTTATATCGTAATGCTACATAACGTTATACGTTATATTGTAATGCCACACAACGTTATACGTTATAACGTATTACCATATAACCTTATACGTTATATAGTAATGCTACATAACGTTATACGTTATATCTTACTGCTACATAACGTTATGAGTTATATCGTAATGCTACATAACGTTATACGATATAACGTAATACTTCATATCGTTATACGTTATTACGTAATACTACATAACGTTATACGTTATATTGTAATGCTACATAATGTTGTACGTTATATCGTAATGCTACATAACGTTATACGTTATATCCTAATGCTACATAACGTTATACGCTGTATCGTAATGCTACATAACGTTATACGTTATATGGTAATGCTACATAACGTTATACGTTATAACGTATTACCATATAACGTTATACGTTACATCGTAATGCTACATAACGTTATACGTTATATCGTAATGCTACACAACGTTATACGTTATATCGTAATGCTACATAACGTTATACGCTGTATCGTAATGCTACATAACGTTATACGTTATATGGTAATGTTACATATCGTTATACGTTATAACGTATTACCATATAACGTTATTCGTTATATCGTAATGCTACATAACGTTATACGTTATATCGTAATGCTACATAACGTTATACGTTATATCGTAATGCTACACAACGTTATACGTTATATCGTAATGCTACATGACGTTATACGTTATATCGTAATGCTACATAACGTTATACGTTATATTGTAATGCCACACAACGTTATACGTTATAACGTATTACCATATAATCTTATACGTTATATAGTAATGCTACATAACGTTATACGTTATATCGTAATGCTACATGACGTTATACGTTATATCGTAATGCTACATAACGTTATACGATATAACGTATTACTACATATCGTTATACGTTATTACGTAATACTACATAACGTTATACGTTATATTGTAATGCTACATAATGTTGTACGTTATATCGTAATGCTACATAACGTTATACGTTATATCCTAATGCTACATAACGTTATACGCTGTATCGTAATGCTACATAACGTTATACGTTATGTCGGAATGCTACATAACGTTATACGTTATATCGTAATGCTACATGACGTTATACGTTATATCGTAATGCTACATAACGTTATACTTTATATCCTAATGCTACATAACGTTATACGCTGTATCGTAATGCTACATAACGTTATACGTTATAACGTAATACTACATAACGTTATACGTTATATTGTAATATTACATAACGTTATAAGTTATATCGTAATGCTACATCACGTTATACGTTATATCGTAATGCTACATAACGTTATACGTTATAACGTATTACCATATAACGTTATACGTTACATCGTAATGCTACATAACGTTATACGTTATATCGTAATGCTACACAACGTTATACGTTATATTGTAATGCTACATAACGTTATACGTTATATCGTAATGCTACATAACGTTATTCGTTATATCGTAATGCTACATAACGTTATACGTTACATGGTAATGCTACATATCGTTATACGCTATAACGTATTACCATATAACGTTATACGTTATATAGTAATGCTACATAACGTTATACGTTATATCTTACTGCTACATAACGTTATGAGTTATATTGTAATGCTACATAACGTTATAAGTTATATGGTAATGCTACATAACGTTATACGATATAATGTATTACCATATAACGTTATACATTATATCGCAATGCTACATAACGTTATACGCTGTATCGTAATGCTACATAACGTTATACGTTATATGGTAATGCTACATATCGTTATACGTTATATTGTAATGCTACATAACGTTATAAGTTATATGGTAATGCTACATAACGTTATACGATATAATGTATTACCATATAACGTTATACATTATATCGTAATGCTACATAACGTTATACGTTATATAGTAATACTACATAACGTTATACGTTATATTGTAATGCTACATAACGTTATAAGTTATATGGTAATGCTACATAACGTTATACGATATAATGTATTACCATATAACGTTATACATTATATCGTAATGCTACATAACGTTATACGCTGTATCGTAATGCTACATAACGTTATACGTTATATGGTAATGCTACATATCGTTATACGTTATATCGTAATGCTACATAACGTTATACTTTATATCCTAATGCTACATAACGTTATACGCTGTATCGTAATGCTACATAACGTTATACGTTATAACGTAATACTACATAACGTTATACGTTATATTGTAATGCTACATAACGTTATAAGTTATATCGTAATGCTACATAACGTTATACGTTATATCCTAATGCTACATAACGTTATACGTTATAACGTATTACCATATAACGTTATACGTTACATCGTAATGCTACATAACGTTAAACGTTATATCGTAATGCTACACAACGTTATACGTTATATCGTAATGCTACATGACGTTATACGTTATATCGTAATGCTACATAACGTTATACGTTATATTGTAATGCCACACAACGTTATACGTTATAACGTATTACCATATAACCTTATACGTTATATAGTAATGCTACATAACGTTATACGTTATATCGTAATGCTACATGACGTTATACGTTATATCGTAATGCTACATAACGTTATACGTTATATTGTAATGCCACACAACGTTATACGTTATAACGTATTACCATATAACCTTATACGTTATATAGTAATGCTACATAACGTTATACGTTATATCTTACTGCTACATAACGTTATGAGTTATATCGTAATGCTACATAACGTTATACGATATAACGTAATACTACATATGGTTATACGTTATTACGTAATACTACATAACGTTATACGTTATATTGTAATGCTACATAATGTTGTACGTTATATCGTAATGCTACATAACGTTATACGTTATATCCTAATGCTACATAACGTTATACGCTGTATCGTACTGCTACATAACGTTATACGATATAATGTATTACCATATAACGTTATACATTATATCGTAATGCTACATAACGTTATACGCTGTATCGTAATGCTACATAACGTTATACGTTATATGGTAATGCTACATATCGTTATACGTTATATCGTAATGCTACATAACGTTATACTTTATATCCTAATGCTACATAACGTTATACGCTGTATCGTAATGCTACATAACGTTATACGTTATAACGTAATACTACATAACGTTATACGTTATATTGTAATGCTACATAACGTTATAAGTTATATCGTAATGCTACATAACGTTATACGTTATATCCTAATGCTACATAACGTTATACGTTATAACGTATTACCATATAACGTTATACGTTACATCGTAATGCTACATAACGTTAAACGTTATATCGTAATGCTACACAACGTTATACGTTATATCGTAATGCTACATGACGTTATACGTTATATCGTAATGCTACATAACGTTATACGTTATATTGTAATGCCACACAACGTTATACGTTATAACGTATTACCATATAACCTTATACGTTATATAGTAATGCTACATAACGTTATACGTTATATCGTAATGCTACATGACGTTATACGTTATATCGTAATGCTACATAACGTTATACGTTATATTGTAATGCCACACAACGTTATACGTTATAACGTATTACCATATAACCTTATACGTTATATAGTAATGCTACATAACGTTATACGTTATATCTTACTGCTACATAACGTTATGAGTTATATCGTAATGCTACATAACGTTATACGATATAACGTAATACTACATATGGTTATACGTTATTACGTAATACTACATAACGTTATACGTTATATTGTAATGCTACATAATGTTGTACGTTATATCGTAATGCTACATAACGTTATACGTTATATCCTAATGCTACATAACGTTATACGCTGTATCGTACTGCTACATAACGTTATACGTTATATGGTAATGCTACATATCGTTACACGTTATAACGTATTACCATATAACGTTATACGTTATATTGTAATGCTACATAACGTTATAAGTTATATCGTAATGCTACATAACGTTATACGTTATATCGTAATGCTACATAACGTTATACGTTATAACGTATTACCATATAACGTTATACGTTACATCGTAATGCTACATAACGTTATACGTTATATCGTGATGCTACACAACGTTATACGTTATATCGTAATGCTACATGACGTTATACGTTATATCGTAATGCTACATAACGTTATACGTTATATTGTAATGCCACACAACGTTATACGTTATAACGTATTACCATATAACCTTATACGTTATATAGTAATGCTACATAACGTTATACGTTATATCTTACTGCTACATAACGTTATGAGTTATATCGTAATGCTACATAACGTTATACGATATAACGTAATACTACATATCGTTATACGTTATTACGTAATACTACATAACGTTATACGTTATATTGTAATGCTACATAATGTTGTACGTTATATCGTAATGCTACATAACGTTATACGTTATATCCTAATGCTACATAACGTTATACGCTGTATCGTAATGCTACATAACGTTATACGTTATATGGTAATGCTACATATCGTTATACGTTATATTGTAATGCTACATAACGTTATAAGTTATATGGTAATGCTACATAACGTTATACGATATAATGTATTACCATATAACGTTATACATTATATCGTAATGCTACATAACGTTATACGTTATATCGTAATGCTACATAACGTTATACTTTATATCCTAATGCTACATAACGTTATACGCTGTATCGTAATGCTACATAACGTTATACGTTATAACGTAATACTACATAACGTTATACGTTATATTGTAATGCTACATAACGTTATAAGTTATATCGTAATGCTACATAACGTTATACGTTATATCGTAATGCTACATAACGTTATACGTTATAACGTACTACCATATAACGTTATACGTTACATCGTAATGCTACATAACGTTATACGTTATATCGTAATGCTACACAACGTTATACGTTATATCGTAATGCTACATGACGTTATACGTTATATCGTAATGCTACATAACGTTATACGTTATATTGTATTGCCACACAACGTTATACGTTATAACGTATTACCATATAACCTTATACGTTATATAGTAATGCTACATAACGTTATACGTTATATCGTAATGCTACATAACGTTATACGTTATATCCTAATGCTACATAACGTTATACGCTGTATCGTAATGCTACATAACGTTATACGTTATATGGTAATGCTACATATCGTTATACGTTATATTGTAATGCTACATAACGTTATAAGTTATATGGTAATGCTACATAACGTTATACGATATAATGTATTACCATATAACGTTATACATTATATCGTAATGCTACATAACGTTATACGTTATATCGTAATGCTACATAACGTTATACTTTATATCCTAATGCTACATAACGTTATACGCTGTATCGTAATGCTACATAACGTTATACGTTATAACGTAATACTACATAACGTTATACGTTATATGGTAATGCTACATAACGTTATAAGTTATATCGTAATGCTACATAACGTTATACGTTATATCGTAATGCTACATAACGTTATACGTTATAACGTATTACCATATAACGTTATACGTTACATCGTAATGCTACATAACGTTATACGTTATATCGTAATGCTACAAAACGTTATACGTTATATCGTAATGCTACATGACGTTATACGTTATATCGTAATGCTACATAACGTTATACGTTATATTGTAATGCCACACAACGTTATACGTTATAACGTATTACCATATAACCTTATACGTTATATAGTAATGCTACATAACGTTATACGTTATATCGTAATGCTACATGACGTTATACGTTATGTCGTAATGCTACATAACGTTATACGTTATATTGTAATGCCACACAACGTTATACGTTATAACGTATTACCATATAACCTTATACGTTATATAGTAATGCTACATAACGTTATACGTTATATCTTACTGCTACATAACGTTATAAGTTATATGGTAATGCTACATAACGTTATACGATATAATGTATTACCATATAACGTTATACGTTATATCGTAATGCTACACAACGTTATACGTTATATCGTAATGCTACATGACGTTATACGTTATATCGTAATGCTACATAACGTTATACGTTATATTGTATTGCCACACAACGTTATACGTTATAACGTATTACCATATAACCTTATACGTTATATAGTAATGCTACATAACGTTATACGTTATATCGTAATGCTACATGACGTTATACGTTATATCGTAATGCTACATAACGTTATACGTTATATCCTAATGCTACATAACGTTATACGCTGTATCGTAATGCTACATAACGTTATACGTTATATGGTAATGCTACATATCGTTATACGTTATATTGTAATGCTACATAACGTTATAAGTTATATGGTAATGCTACATAACGTTATACGATATAATGTATTACCATATAACGTTATACATTATATCGTAATGCTACATAACGTTATACGTTATATCGTAATGCTACATAACGTTATACTTTATATCCTAATGCTACATAACGTTATACGCTGTATCGTAATGCCACATAACGTTATACGTTATAACGTAATACTACATAACGTTATACGTTATATTGTAATGCTACATAACGTTATAAGTTATATCGTAATGCTACATAACGTTATACGTTATATCGTAATGCTACATAACGTTATACGTTATAACGTATTACCATATAACGTTATACGTTACATCGTAATGCTACATAACGTTATACGTTATATCGTAATGCTACACAACGTTATACGTTATATCGTAATGCTACATGACGTTATACGTTATATCGTAATGCTACATAACGTTATACGTTATATTGTAATGCCACACAACGTTATACGTTATAACGTATTACCATATAACCTTATACGTTATATAGTAATGTTACATAACGTTATACGTTATATCGTAATGCTACATGACGTTATACGTTATATCGTAATGCTACATAACGTTATACGTAATATTGTAATGCCACACAACGTTATACGTTATAACGTATTACCATATAACCTTATACGTTATATAGTAATGCTACATAACGTTATACGATATAACGTAATACTACATATCGTTATACGTTATTACGTAATACTACATAACGTTATACGTTATATTGTAATGCTACATAATGTTGTACGTTATATCGTAATGCTACATAACGTTATACGTTATATCCTAATGCTACATAACGTTATACGCTGTATCGTAATGCTACATAACGTTATACGTTATATGGTAATGCTACATATCGTTATACGTTATAACGTATTACCATATAACGTTATTCGTTATATCGTAATGCTACATAACGTTATACGTTATATCGTAATGCTACATAACGTTATACGTTATGTCGGAATGCTACATAACGTTATACGTTATATCGTAATGCTACATGACGTTATACGTTATATCGTAATGCTACATAACGTTATACTTTATATCCTAATGCTACATAACGTTATACGCTGTATCGTAATGCTACATAACGTTATACGTTATAACGTAATACTACATAACGTTATACGTTATATTGTAATGCTACATAACGTTATACGTTATAACGTATTACCATATAACGTTATACGTTACATCGTAATGCTACATAACGTTATACGTTATATCGTAATGCTACACAACGTTATACGTTATATCGTAATGCTACATGACGTTATACGTTATATCGTAATGCTACATAACGTTATACGTTATATTGTAATGCCACACAACGTTATACGTTATAACGTATTACCATATAACCTTATACGTTATATAGTAATGCTACATAACGTTATACGTTATATCGTAATGCTACATGACGTTATACGTTATATCGTAATGCTACATAACGTTATACGTTATATTGTAATGCCACACAACGTTATACGTTATAACGTATTACCATATAACCTTATACGTTATATAGTAATGCTACATAACGTTATACGTTATATCTTACTGCTACATAACGTTATGAGTTATATCGTAATGCTACATAACGTTATACGATATAACGTAATACTTCATATCGTTATACGTTATTACGTAATACTACATAACGTTATACGTTATATTGTAATGCTACATAATGTTGTACGTTATATCGTAATGCTACATAACGTTATACGTTATATCCTAATGCTACATAACGTTATACGCTGTATCGTAATGCTACATAACGTTATACGTTATATGGTAATGCTACATAACGTTATACGTTATAACGTATTACCATATAACGTTATACGTTACATTGTAATGCTACATAACGTTATACGTTATATCGTAATGCTACACAACGTTATACGTTATATCGTAATGCTACATAACGTTATACGCTGTATCGTAATGCTACATAACGTTATACGTTATATGGTAATGTTACATATCGTTATACGTTATAACGTATTACCATATAACGTTATTCGTTATATCGTAATGCTACATAACGTTATACGTTATATCGTAATGCTACATAACGTTATACGTTATATCGTAATGCTACACAACGTTATACGTTATATCGTAATGCTACATGACGTTATACGTTATATCGTAATGCTACATAACGTTATACGTTATATTGTAATGCCACACAACGTTATACGTTATAACGTATTACCATATAATCTTATACGTTATATAGTAATGCTACATAACGTTATACGTTATATCGTAATGCTACATGACGTTATACGTTATATCGTAATGCTACATAACGTTATACGATATAACGTATTACTACATATCGTTATACGTTATTACGTAATACTACATAACGTTATACGTTATATTGTAATGCTACATAATGTTGTACGTTATATCGTAATGCTACATAACGTTATACGTTATATCCTAATGCTACATAACGTTATACGCTGTATCGTAATGCTACATAACGTTATACGTTATGTCGGAATGCTACATAACGTTATACGTTATATCGTAATGCTACATGACGTTATACGTTATATCGTAATGCTACATAACGTTATACTTTATATCCTAATGCTACATAACGTTATACGCTGTATCGTAATGCTACATAACGTTATACGTTATAACGTAATACTACATAACGTTATACGTTATATTGTAATATTACATAACGTTATAAGTTATATCGTAATGCTACATCACGTTATACGTTATATCGTAATGCTACATAACGTTATACGTTACAACGTATTACCTTATAACGTTATACGTTACATCGTAATGCTACATAACGTTATACGTTATATCGTAATGCTACACAACGTTATACGTTATATTGTAATGCTACATAACGTTATACGTTATATCGTAATGCTACATAACGTTATTCGTTATATCGTAATGCTACATAACGTTATACGTTACATGGTAATGCTACATATCGTTATACGCTATAACGTATTACCATATAACGTTATACGTTATATAGTAATGCTACATAACGTTATACGTTATATCTTACTGCTACATAACGTTAGGAGTTATATTGTAATGCTACATAACGTTATAAGTTATATGGTAATGCTACATAACGTTATACGATATAATGTATTACCATATAACGTTATACATTATATCGCAATGCTACATAACGTTATACGCTGTATCGTAATGCTACATAACGTTATACGTTATATGGTAATGCTACATATCGTTATACGTTATATTGTAATGCTACATAACGTTATAAGTTATATGGTAATGCTACATAGCGTTATACGATATAATGTATTACCATATAACGTTATACATTATATCGTAATGCTACATAACGTTATACGTTATATAGTAATACTACATAACGTTATACGTTATATTGTAATGCTACATAACGTTATAAGTTATATGGTAATGCTACATAACGTTATACGATATAATGTATTACCATATAACGTTATACATTATATCGTAATGCTACATAACGTTATACGTTATATCGTAATTCTACAGAACGTTATACGTTATGTCGGAATGCTACATAACGTTATACGTTATATCCTAATGCTACATAACGTTATACGCTGTATCGTAATGCTACATAACGTTATACGTTATATGGTAATGCTACATATATCGTTATACGTTATAACGTATTACCATATAACGTTATTCGTTATATCGTAATGCTACATAACGTTATACGTTATATTGTAATGCTACATAATGTTGTACGTTATATCGTAATGCTACATAACGTTATACGTTATATCCTAATGCTACATAACGTTATACGCTGTATCGTAATGCTACATAACGTTATACGTTATGTCGGAATGCTACATAACGTTATAAGTTATATGGTAATGCTACATAACGTTATACGATATAATGTATTACCATATAACGTTATACATTATATCGTAATGCTACATAACGTTATACGTTATATCTTACTGCTACATAACGTTATGAGTTATATCGTAATGCTACATAACGTTATACGATATAACGTAATACTACATATCGTTATACGTTATTACGTAATACTACATAACGTTATACGTTATATTGTAATGCTACATAATGTTGTACGTTATATCGTAATGCTACATAACGTTATACGTTATATCCTAATGCTACATAACGTTATACGCTGTATCGTAATGCTACATAACGTTATACGTTATGTCGGAATGCTACATAACGTTATACGTTATATCGTAATGCTACATGACGTTATACGTTATATCGTAATGCTACATAACGTTATACGTTATATTGTAATGCTACATAACGTTATACGTTATATGGTAATGCTACATATCGGTATACGCTATAACGTATTACCATATAACGTTATTCGTTATATCGTAATGCTACATAACGTTATACGTTATATCGTAATGCTACATAACGTTATACGTTATGTCGGAATGCTACATAACGTTATAAGTTATATGGTAATGCTACATAACGTTATACGTTATAATGTATTACCATATAACGTTATACATTATATCGTAATGCTACATAACGTTATACGTTATATCGTAATGCTACATAACGTTATACGCTGTATCGTAATGCTACATAACGTTATACGTTATATGGTAATGCTACATACCGTTATACGTTATAACGTATTACCATATAACGTTATTCGTTATATCGTAATGCTACATAACGTTATACGTTGTATCGTAATACTACATAACGTTATACGTTATATTGTAATGCTACATAACGTTATAAGTTATATGGTAATGCTACATAACGTTATACGATATAATGTATTACCATATAACGTTATACATTATATCGTAATGCTACATAACGTTATACGTTATATTGTAATGCTACATAACGTTATACGTTATATGGTAATGCTACATATCGTTATACGTTATAACGTATTACCATATAACGTTATATGTTACATCGTAATGCTACATAACGTTATCCGCTATATCGTAATGCTACATAACGTTATACGTTATATCGTAATGCTACATAACGTTATACGTTTAAACGTATTACCATATAGCGTTATAAGTTACATCGTAATGCTAGATAACGTTATACGTCATATCGTAATGCTACATAACGTTATACGTTATATCGTAATGCCACATAACGTTATACCCTATATCGTACTGCTAGATAACGTTATACGTTATATCGTAATGCTACATAACGTTATACGTTGTATCGTAATGCTACACAACTTTGTACGTTATATCGTAATGCTACAAAACGTTATACGTTATATCGTAATACTATATAACGTTATACGTTATATCGTTATGCTACATAACGTTATACGTTATATCGTAATGCTACACAACGTTATACGTTATATTGTAATGCTACATAACGTTATACGTTATATGGTAATGCTTCATATCGTTATACGTTATAACGTATTACCATATAACGTTATTCGTTATATCGTAATGCTATATAACGTTATACGTTATATCGTAATGCTACATAACGTTATACGATATATCGTAATGCTACATAACGTTATACGTTATAACGTATTACCATATACGTTATACGTTACATCGTAATGCTACATAACGTTATACGTTATAACGTAATACTACATAACGTTATACGTTATATTGTAATATTACATAACGTTATAAGTTATATCGTAATGCTACATCACGTTATACGTTATATCGTAATGCTACATAACGTTATACGTTACAACGTATTACCTTATAACGTTATACGTTACATCGTAATGCTACATAACGTTATACGTTATATCGTAATGCTACACAACGTTATACGTTATATTGTAATGCTACATAACGTTATACGTTATATCGTAATGCTACATAACGTTATTCGTTATATCGTAATGCTACATAACGTTATACGTTACATGGTAATGCTACATATCGTTATACGCTATAACGTATTACCATATAACGTTATACGTTATATAGTAATGCTACATAACGTTATACGTTATATCTTACTGCTACATAACGTTAGGAGTTATATTGTAATGCTACATAACGTTATAAGTTATATGGTAATGCTACATAACGTTATACGATATAATGTATTACCATATAACGTTATACATTATATCGCAATGCTACATAACGTTATACGCTGTATCGTAATGCTACATAACGTTATACGTTATATGGTAATGCTACATATCGTTATACGTTATATTGTAATGCTACATAACGTTATAAGTTATATGGTAATGCTACATAGCGTTATACGATATAATGTATTACCATATAACGTTATACATTATATCGTAATGCTACATAACGTTATACGTTATATAGTAATACTACATAACGTTATACGTTATATTGTAATGCTACATAACGTTATAAGTTATATGGTAATGCTACATAACGTTATACGATATAATGTATTACCATATAACGTTATACATTATATCGTAATGCTACATAACGTTATACGTTATATCGTAATTCTACAGAACGTTATACGTTATGTCGGAATGCTACATAACGTTATACGTTATATCCTAATGCTACATAACGTTATACGCTGTATCGTAATGCTACATAACGTTATACGTTATATGGTAATGCTACATATATCGTTATACGTTATAACGTATTACCATATAACGTTATTCGTTATATCGTAATGCTACATAACGTTATACGTTATATTGTAATGCTACATAATGTTGTACGTTATATCGTAATGCTACATAACGTTATACGTTATATCCTAATGCTACATAACGTTATACGCTGTATCGTAATGCTACATAACGTTATACGTTATGTCGGAATGCTACATAACGTTATAAGTTATATGGTAATGCTACATAACGTTATACGATATAATGTATTACCATATAACGTTATACATTATATCGTAATGCTACATAACGTTATACGTTATATCTTACTGCTACATAACGTTATGAGTTATATCGTAATGCTACATAACGTTATACGATATAACGTAATACTACATATCGTTATACGCTATTACGTAATACTACATAACGTTATACGTTATATTGTAATGCTACATAATGTTGTACGTTATATCGTAATGCTACATAACGTTATACGTTATATCCTAATGCTACATAACGTTATACGCTGTATCGTAATGCTACATAACGTTATACGTTATGTCGGAATGCTACATAACGTTATACGTTATATCGTAATGCTACATGACGTTATACGTTATATCGTAATGCTACATAACGTTATACGTTATATTGTAATGCTACATAACGTTATACGTTATATGGTAATGCTACATATCGGTATACGCTATAACGTATTACCATATAACGTTATTCGTTATATCGTAATGCTACATAACGTTATACGTTATATCGTAATGCTACATAACGTTATACGTTATGTCGGAATGCTACATAACGTTATAAGTTATATGGTAATGCTACATAACGTTATACGTTATAATGTATTACCATATAACGTTATACATTATATCGTAATGCTACATAACGTTATACGTTATATCGTAATGCTACATAACGTTATACGCTGTATCGTAATGCTACATAACGTTATACGTTATATGGTAATGCTACATACCGTTATACGTTATAACGTATTACCATATAACGTTATTCGTTATATCGTAATGCTACATAACGTTATACGTTGTATCGTAATACTACATAACGTTATACGTTATATTGTAATGCTACATAACGTTATAAGTTATATGGTAATGCTACATAACGTTATACGATATAATGTATTACCATATAACGTTATACATTATATCGTAATGCTACATAACGTTATACGTTATATTGTAATGCTACATAACGTTATACGTTATATGGTAATGCTACATATCGTTATACGTTATAACGTATTACCATATAACGTTATATGTTACATCGTAATGCTACATAACGTTATCCGCTATATCGTAATGCTACATAACGTTATACGTTATATCGTAATGCTACATAACGTTATACGTTTAAACGTATTACCATATAGCGTTATAAGTTACATCGTAATGCTAGATAACGTTATACGTCATATCGTAATGCTACATAACGTTATACGTTATATCGTAATGCCACATAACGTTATACCCTATATCGTACTGCTAGATAACGTTATACGTTATATCGTAATGCTACATAACGTTATACGTTGTATCGTAATGCTACACAACTTTGTACGTTATATCGTAATGCTACAAAACGTTATACGTTATATCGTAATACTATATAACGTTATACGTTATATCGTTATGCTACATAACGTTATACGTTATATCGTAATGCTACACAACGTTATACGTTATATTGTAATGCTACATAACGTTATACGTTATATGGTAATGCTTCATATCGTTATACGTTATAACGTATTACCATATAACGTTATTCGTTATATCGTAATGCTATATAACGTTATACGTTATATCGTAATGCTACATAACGTTATACGATATATCGTAATGCTACATAACGTTATACGTTATAACGTATTACCATATACGTTATACGTTACATCGTAATGCTACATAACGTTATACGTTATATCGTAATGCAACACAACGTTATACGTTATATTGTAATGCTACATAACGTTATACGTTATATCGTAATGCTACATGACGTTATACGTTATATCGTAATGCTACATAACGTTATACGTTATATCCTAATGCTACATAACGTTATACGCTGTATCGTAATGCTACATAACGTTATACGTTATAACGTAATACTACATAACGTTATATGTTATATTGTAATGCTACATAACGTTATAAGTTATATGGTAATGCTACATAACGTTATACGTTATAATGTATTACCATATAACGTTATACATTATATCGTAATGCTACATAACATTATATGTTATATCGTAATGCTACATAACGTTATACGTTATATGGTAATGCTACATGACGTTATACGTTATATCGTAATGCTACATAACGTTATACGTTATAACGTAATGTCACACAACGTTATACGTTATAACGTATTACCATATAACGTTATACGTTATATAGTAATGCTACATAACGTTATACGTTGTATCTTACTGCTACATAACGTTATGAGTTATATCGTAATGCTACATCATGTTATACGATATAGCGTAGTACTACATATCGTTATACGTTATAACGTAATACTACATAACGTTATACGTTATATTGTAATGCTACATAATGTTGTACGTTATATCGTATTGCTACATAACGTTATACGTTATATCCTAATGCTACATAACGTTATACGCTGTATCGTAATGCTACATAACGTTATACGTTATATGGTAATGCTACATATCGTTATACGTTATAACGTATTACCATATAACGTTATTCGTTATATCGTAATGCTACATAACGTTATACGTTATATCGTAATGCTACATAACGTTATACGTTATGTCGGAACACTACATAACGTTATACGTTATATCGTAATGCTACATGACGTTATACGTTATATCGTAATGCTACATAACGTTATACGTTATATCCTAATGCTACATAACGATATACGCTGTATCGTAATGCTACATAACGTTATACGTTATAACGTAATACTACATAACGTTATACGTTATATTGTAATGCCACATAACGTTATAAGTTATATGGTAATGCTACATAGCGTTATACGTTATAATGTATTACCATAAAACGTTATACATTATATCGTAATGCTACATAACGTTATACCTTATATCGTAATGCTACATAACGTTATACGTTATATCGTAATGCTACATAACGTTATACGTTATATGGTAATGCCACACAACGTTATACGTTATAACGTATTACCATATAACGTTATACGTTATATAGTAATGCTACATAACGTTATACGTTGTATCGTAATGCTACATAACGTTGTACGTTATATCGTAATGCTACAAAACGTTATACGTTATATCGTAATGCTACATAACGTTATACGTTATATCCTAATGCTACATAACGTTATACGCTGTATCGTAATGCCACATAATGTTATACGTTATATGGTAATGCTACATATATCGTTATACGTTATAACGTATTACCATATAACGTTATTCGTTATATCGTAATGCTACATAACGTTATACTTTATATCGTAATGCTACATAACGTTATACGTTATGTCGGAATGCTACATAACGTTATACGTTATATCGTAACGCTACATGACGTTATACGTTATATCGTAATGCTACATAACGTTATACGTTATATCCTAATGCTACATAACGTTATACGCTGTATCGTAATGCTACATAACGTTATACGTTATAACGTAATACTACATAACGATATACGTTATATTGTAATGCTACATAACGTTATAAGTTATATGGTAATGCTACATAACGTTATACGTTATAATGTATTACCATATAACGTTATACATTATATCGTAATGCTACATAACGTTATACGTTATATCGTAATGCTACATAACGTTATACGTTATATCGTAATGCTACATAACGTTATACGTTATATCGTAATGCCACACAACGTTATACGTTATAACGTATTACCATATAACGTTATACGTTATATAGTAATGCTACATAACGTTATACGTTATATCTTACTGCTACATAACGTCATGAGTTATATCGAAATGCTACATAACGTTATACGATATAACGTAATACTACATATCGTTATACGTTATAACGTAATACTATATAACGTTATACGTTATATTGTAATGCTACATAATGTTGTACGTTATATCGTAATGCTACATAACGTTATACGTTATATCGTAATGCTACATAACGTTATACGTTATAACGTATTACCATATAACGTTATACGTTATAACGTATTACCATATAACGTTATACGTTATATAGTAATGCTACATAACGTTATACGTTATATCTTACTGCTACATAACGTCATGAGTTATATCGTAATGCTACATAACGTTATACGATATAACGTAATACTACATATCGTTATACGTTATTACGTAATACTACATAACGTTATACGTTATATTGTAATGCTACATAATGTTGTACGTTATATCGTAATGCTACATAACGTTATACGTCATGTCGTAATGCTACATAACGTTATACGATATAACGTAATACTACATATCGTTATACGTTATAACGTAATACTATATAACGTTATACGTTATATTGTAATGCTACATAATGTTGTACGTTATATCGTAATGCTACATAACGTTATACGTTATATCGTAATGCTACATAACGTTATACGTTATAACGTATTACCATATAACGTTATATGTTACATCGTAATGCTACATAACGGTATCCGCTATATCGTAATGCTACATAACGTTATACGTTATATCGTAATGCTACATAACGTTATACGTTATATCGTAATGCTACATAACGTTATACGTTATAACGTATTACCATATAACGTTATACGTTATATCGTAATGCTACACAACGTTATACGTTATATTGTAATGCTACATAACGTTATACGTTATATGGTAATGCTACATATCGTTATACGTTATAACGTATTACCATATAACGTTATTCGTTATATGGTAATGCTACATAACGTTGTACGTTATAACGTATTACCATATAACGTTATACGATATATCGTAATGCTACATAACGTTATACGTTATAACGTATTACCATATCACGTTATACGTTATACCGTAATGCTACATAACGTTATAGGTTATATCTTACTGCTACATAACGTTATACGTTATATCGTAATGCTACATAACGTTATAGGTTATATCTTACTGCTACATAACGTTATACGTTATATCGTAATGCTACATAACGTTATACGTTATATCGTAATGCTACACAACGTTATACGTTATATTGTAATGCTACATATCGTTATACGTTATATGGTAATGCTACATACCGTTATACGTTATAACGTATTACCATATAACCTTATACGTTATATAGTAATGCTACATAACGTTATACGTTATATCTTACTGCTACATAACGTTATGAGTTATATCGTAATGCTACATAACGTTATACGATATAACGTAATACTACATATCGTTATACGTTATTACGTAATACTACATAACGTTATACGTTATATTGTAATGCTACATAATGTTGTACGTTATATCGTAATGCTACATAACGTTATACGTTACATCCTAATGCTACATAACGTTATACGCTGTATCGTAATGCTACATAACGTTATACGTTATATGGTAATGCTACATATCGTTATACGTTATAACGTATTACCATATAACGTTATTCGTTATATCGTAATGCTACATAACGTTATCCGCTATATCGTAATGCTACGTAACGTTATACGTTATATCGTAATGCTACATAACGTTATACGTTACATCCTAATGCTACATAACGTTATACGCTGTATCGTAATGCTACATAACGTTATACGTTATATGGTAATGCTACATATCGTTATACGTTATAACGTATTACCATATAACGTTATACGTTATGTCGGAATGCTACATAACGTTATACGTTATATCGTAATGCTACATGACGTTATACGTTATATCGTAATGCTACATAACGTTATACGTTATATCCTAATGCTACATAACGTTATACGCTGTATCGTAATGCTACATAACGTTATACGTTATAACGTAATACTACATAACGTTATACGTTATATTGTAATGCTACATAACGTTATAAGTTATATGGTAATGCTACATAACGTTATACGTTATAATGTATTACCATATAACGTTATACGTTATATCGCAATGCTACATAACGTTATACGTTATATCGTTATGCTACATAACTTTATACGTTATAACGTATTACCATATAACGTTATACGTTATATCGTAATGCTACATAACGTTATACGTTATAACGTATTACCATATAACGTCATACGTTATATCGTAATGCTACATAACGTTATACGTTATATCGTTATGCTACATAACGTTATACGTTATAACGTACTACCATATAACGTTATACGTTATATCGTAATGCTACATAACGTTATACGTTATATCGTTATGCTACATAACGTGATACGTTATAACGTATTACCATATAACGTTATACGTTATATCGTAATGCCACATAACGTTATACGTTCTATCGTTATGCTACATAACGTTATACGTTATAACGTAATACGATATAACGTTATACGTTATATCGTAATGCTACATAAAGTTATACGTTATATCGTAATGCTACATAACGTTATACGTTATATCGTAATGCTACATAACGTTATACGTTATATCGTAATCCTACATAACGTTATACGTTATATCGTAATGCTACATAACGTTATACGATATATCGTAATGCTACATAACGTTATACGTTATATCGTAATGCTACGTAACGTTATACGTTATATCATAATGCTACATAACGTTATACGTTATATCGTAATGCTTCATATCGTTATACATTATCTCGTAATGCTACATAACGTTATACGTTATATCGTAATGCTACATAACGTCATACGATATATCGTAATGCTACATAACGTTATACGTTATATCGTAATGCTACATAACGTTATAAGCTATATCGTAATGCTACATAACGTTATACGATATATCGTAGTGCTACATAACGTTATACGTTATAACGTCATACTATATAACGTTATACGTTATATCGTAATGCTACATAACGTTATACGATATATCGTAATGCTACATAACGTTATACGTTATATCGTAATTCTACATAACGTTATACGTTATATCGTAATGCTACATAACGTTATACGTTATATCGTAATGCTACATAACGTTATACGATATAACGTATTAGTATATAACGTTATACGTTATATCGTTATGCTACATAATGTTATACGTTATATCGTAATGCTACATAACGTTACACGTTATATCGTAATGCTACATAACGTTACACGTTATATCGTAATGCTACATAACGTTATACGATATATCGTAATGCTACATAACGTTATACGTTATATCTTAAAGCTGTATAACGTTATAGGTTATATCGTTATGCTACATAACGTTATACGTTATATCGTAATGCTACATAACATTATACGTTATATCGTAATGCTACATAACGTTATACGTTATATCGTTATGCTACATAACGTTATACGTTATAACGTTATGCTACATAACGTTATACGTTATAACGTATTACCATATAACGTTATACGTTAAATCGTAATGCTACATAACGTTATACGTTATAACGTATTACCATATAACGTTATACGTTATGCCGTAATGCTACATAACGTTATACCTTATATCGATATGCTAGACAACGTTATACGTTATAACGTATTACCCTATAACGTTATACGTTATATCGTAATGCTACATAACGTTATACGTTATATCGTAATGCTGCATAATGTTATGCGTTATATCGTAATGCTACATAACGATATACGTTATAACGTATTACCATATAACGTTATACGTTATATCGTAATGCTACATAACGTTATACCTTATATCGTAATGCTACATAACGTTATACGTTATATGGTAATGCTACATATCGTTATACGTTATAACGTATTACCATATAACGTTATTCGTTATATCGTAATGCTACATAACGTTATCCGCTATATCGTAATGCTACGTAACGTTATACGTTATATCGTAATGCTACATAACGTTATACGTTACATCCTAATGCTACATAACGTTATACGCTGTATCGTAATGCTACATAACGTTATACGTTATATGGTAATGCTACATATCGTTATACGTTATAACGTATTACCATATAACGTTATACGTTATGTCGGAATGCTACATAACGTTATACGTTATATCGTAATGCTACATGACGTTATACGTTATATCGTAATGCTACATAACGTTATACGTTATATCCTAATGCTACATAACGTTATACGCTGTATCGTAATGCTACATAACGTTATACGTTATAACGTAATACTACATAACGTTATACGTTATATTGTAATGCTACATAACGTTATAAGTTATATGGTAATGCTACATAACGTTATACGTTATAATGTATTACCATATAACGTTATACGTTATATCGCAATGCTACATAACGTTATACGTTATATCGTTATGCTACATAACTTTATACGTTATAACGTATTACCATATAACGTTATACGTTATATCGTAATGCTACATAACGTTATACGTTATAACGTATTACCATATAACGTCATACGTTATATCGTAATGCTACATAACGTTATACGTTATATCGTTATGCTACATAACGTTATACGTTATAACGTATTACCATATAACGTTATACGTTATATCGTAATGCTACATAACGTTATACGTTATATCGTTATGCTACATAACGTTATACGTTATAACGTATTACCATATAACGTTATACGTTATATCGTAATGCTACATAACGTTATACGTTCTATCGTTATGCTACATAACGTTATACGTTATAACGTAATACGATATAACGTTATACGTTATATCGTAATGCTACATAAAGTTATACGTTATATCGTAATGCTACATAACGTTATACGTTATATCGTAATGCTACATAACGTTATACGTTATATCGTAATCCTACATAACGTTATACGTTATATCGTAATGCTACATAACGTTATACGATATATCGTAATGCTACATAACGTTATACGTTATATCGTAATGCTACGTAACGTTATACGTTATATCATAATGCTACATAACGTTATACGTTATATCGTAATGCTTCATATCGTTATACATTATCTCGTAATGCTACATAACGTTATACGTTATATCGTAATGCTACATAACGTCATACGATATATCGTAATGCTACATAACGTTATACGTTATATTGTAATGCTACATAACGTTATAAGCTATATCGTAATGCTACCTAACGTTATACGATATATCGTAGTGCTACATAACGTTATACGTTATAACGTCATACTATATAACGTTATACGTTATATCGTAATGCTACATAACGTTATACGATATATCGTAATGCTACATAACGTTATACGTTATATCGTAATTCTACATAACGTTATACGTTATATCGTAATGCTACATAACGTTATACGTTATATCGTAATGCTACATAACGTTATACGATATAACGTATTAGTATATAACGTTATACGTTATATCGTTATGCTACATAATGTTATACGTTATATCGTAATGCTACATAACGTTACACGTTATATCGTAATGCTACATAACGTTACACGTTATATCGTAATGCTACATAGCGTTATACGATATATCGTAATGCTACATAACGTTATACGTTATATCTTAAAGCTGTATAACGTTATAGGTTATATCGTTATGCTACATAACGTTATACGTTATATCGTAATGCTACATAACGTTATACGTTATATCGTAATGCTACATAACGTTATACGTTATATCGTTATGCTACATAACGTTATACGTTATAACGTTATGCTACATAACGTTATACGTTATAACGTATTACCATATAACGTTATACGTTAAATCGTAATGCTACATAACGTTATACGTTATAACGTATTACCATATAACGTTATACGTTATGCCGTAATGCTACATAACGTTATACCTTATATCGATATGCTAGACAACGTTATACGTTATAACGTATTACCCTATAACGTTATACGTTATATCGTAATGCTACATAACGTTATACGTTATATCGTAATGCTGCATAACGTTATGCGTTATATCGTAATGCTACATAACGATATACGTTATAACGTATTACCATATAACGTTATACGTTATATCGTAATGCTACATAACGTTATACGTTATATCGTAATGCTACATAACGTTATACGTTATAACGTCATACTATATAACGTTATACGTTATATCGTAATGCTACATAACGTTATACGATATATCGCAATGCTACATAACGTTATACGTTATATCGTAATTCTACATAACGTTATACGTTATATCGTAATGCTACATAACGTTATACGTTATATCGTAATGCTACATAACGTTATACGATATAACGTATTAGCATATAACGTTATACGTTATATCGTTATGCCACATAATGTTATACGTTATATCGCAATGCTACATAACGTTACACGTTATATCGTAATGCTACATAACGTTACACGTTATATCGTAATGCTACATTACGTTATAGGTTATATCGTTATGCTACATAACGTTATACGTTATATCGTAATGCTACATAACGTTATACGATATATCGTAATGCTACATAATGTTATACGTTATATCGTTATGCTACATAACGTTATACGTTATAACGTATTACCATATAACGTTATACGTTAAATCGTAATGCTACATAACGTTATACGTTATAACGTATTATAATATAACGTTATACGTTATGTCGTAATGCTACATAACGTTATACGTTATATCGTTATGCTACATAACGTTATACGTTATAACGTCATACTATATAACGTTATACGTTATATCGTAATGCTACATAACGTTATACGATATATCGTAATGCTACATAACGTTATACGTTATATCGTAATGCTACATAACGTTATACGTTTTATCGTAATGCTACATAATGTTATACGTTATATCGTTATGCTACATAACGTTATACGTTATAACGTATTACCATATAACGTTATACGTTAAATCGTAATGCTACATAACGTTATACGTTATTACGTATTACCATATAACGTTATACGTTATGTCGTAATGCTACATAACGTTATACGTTATATCGTTATGCTACATAACGTTATACGTTATAACGTATTACCCTATAACGTTATACGTTATATCGTAATGCTACATAACGTTATACGTTATAACGTATTACCATATAACTTTATACGTTATATCGTAATGCTACATAACGTTATACGTTATATGGTTATGCTACATAACGTTATACGTTATATCGTTATGCAACATAACGTTATACGTTATAACGTATTACCATATAACGTTATACGTTATATCGTAATGCTACATAACGTTATACGTTATAACGTATTACCATATAACTTTATACGTTATATCGTAATGCTACATAACGTTATACGTTATATCGTTATGCTACATAACGTTATACGTTATAACGTATTACCATATAACGTTATACGTTATATCGTAATGCTACATAACGTTATACGTTCTATCGTTATGCTACATAACGTTATACGTTATAACGTAATACGATATAACGTTATACGTTATATCGTAATGCTACATAACGTTATACGCTATATCGTAATGCTACATAGCGTTATACGTTACATCGTAATGCTACATAACGTTATACGTTATATCGTAATGCTACATAACGTTACACGTTATATCGTAATGCTACATAACGTTACACGTTATATCGTAATGCTACATAACGTTATACGCTATATCGTAATGCTACATAACGTTATACGTTACATCGTAATGCGACATAACGTTATACGTTATATCGTAAAGCCACATAACGTTATACGTTATATCGTAATGCCACATAACGTTATACGTTATATCATAATGCCACATAACGTTATACGTTATATCGTTATGCTACATAACGTTATACGTTATATCGTAATGCTACATAACGTTATACGATATATCGTAATGCTACCTAACGTTATACGTTATAACGTATTACCATATAACATTATACGTTATATCGTAATGCTACATAACGTTATACGTTATATCGTTATGCTACATACCGTTATACGTTATAACGTAATACTATATAACGTTATACGTTATATCGTAATGCTACATAACGTTACACGTTATATCGTAATGCTACGTAACGTTATACGTTATTTCGTAATGCTACGTAACGATATACGTTATATCGTAATGCTACGTAACGTTATACGTTATTTCGCAATGCTACGTAACGATATACGTTATATCGCAATGCTACGCAACGTTATACGTTATATCGTAATGCTATATAACGTTATACGCTATATCGTAATGCTACATAACGTTATACGTTACATCGTAATGCTACATAACGTTATACGTTATATCGTAATGCTACGTAACGATATACTTTATATCGTAATGCTACGTAACGTTATACGTTACATCGTAATGCTACATAACGTTATACGCTATATCGTAATGCTACATAGCGTTATACGTTACATCGTAATGCTACATAACGTTATACGTTATATCGTAATGCTACATAACGTTACACGTTATATCGTAATGCTACATAACGTTACACGTTATATCGTAATGCTACATAACGTTACACTTTATGTCGTAATGCTACATAACGTTACACGTTATAACGTATTACCATATAACGTTATACGTTATATCGTAATGCTACATAACGTTATACGTTATATCGTTATGCTACATAACGTTATACGTTATAACGTATTACCATATAACGTTATACGCTATATCGTAATGCTACATAACGTTATACGTTATAACGTATTACCATATAACGTTATACGTTATATCGTAATGCTACATAACGTTATACGTTATATCGTTATGCTACATAACGTTATACGTTATATCGTAAAGCTACATAACGTCATACGTTATATCGTAATGCTACACAACGTTATACGTTATATCGTTATGCTATATAACGTTATACGTTATATCGTAATGCTACATAACGTTATACGTTATATCGTAATGCTACATAACGTTATACGTTATAACGTATTACCATATAACGTTATACGTTATATCGTAATGCTACATAAAGTTATACGTGATATCGTTATGCTACATAATGTTATACGTTATAACGTAATACTATGTAACGTTATACGTTATATCGTAATGCTACATAACGTTACACGTTATATCGTAATGCTACATAACGTTATACGTTATATCGTAATGCTACATAACGTTATACGTTATATCGTAATGCTACATAACTATATACGTTATATCGTAATGCTACATAACGTTATACGTTATATCGTAATGCTACATAACGTTATACGTTATATCGTAATGCTACATAACTTTATACGTTATATCGTAATGCTACATAACGTTACACGTTATATCGTAATGCTACATAACGTTACACGTTATATCGTAATGCTACATAACGTTACACGTTATATCGTAATGCTACATAACGCTACACGTTATATCGTAATGCCACGTAATGTTATACGATATATCGTAATGCTACATAACGTTATACGTTATATCGTAATGCTATATAACGTTATACGTTATATCGTTATGCTACATAACGTTATACGTTATATCGTAATGCTACACAACGTTATACGTTATATCGTAATGCTACATAACGTTATACGTTATATCGTTATGCTACATACCGTTATACGTTATAACGTATTACCATATAACGTTAATCGTTATATCGTAATGCTACATAACGTTATACGTCATAACGTATTACCATATAACGTTATACGTTATATCGTAATGCTACATAACGTTATACGTTATATCGTCATGCTACATAATGTTATACGTTATAACGTAATACTATATAACGTTATACGTTATATCGTAATGCTACATAACGTTATACGTTATATCGTTATGCTACATAACGTTATACGTTATAACGTATTACCATATAACGTTATACGCTATATCGTAATGCTACATAACGTTATACGTTATATCGTTATGCTACATAACGTTATACGTTATATCGTAGTGCTACAAAACGTTATACGTTATATCGTTATGCTACATAACGTTATACGTTATATCGTAGTGCTACAAAACGTTATACGTTATATCGTTATGCTACATAACGTTATACGTTATATCGTAAAGCTACATAACGTCATACGTTATATCGTAATGCTACACATCGTTATACGTTATATCGTTATGCTACATAACGTTATACGTTATATCGTAAAGCTACATAACGTCATACGTTATATCGTTATGCTACATAACGTTATACGTTATAACGTATTACCATATAACGTTATACGTTATATCGTAAAGCTACATAACGTCATACGTTATATCGTTATGCTACATAACGTTATACGTTATATCGTAAAGCTACATAACGTCATACGTTATATCGTAATGCTACACAACGTTATACGTTATATCGTTATGCTACATAACGTTATACGTTATAACGTATTACCATATAACGTTATACGTTATATCGTAATGCTACTTAAAGTTATACGTTATATCGTTATGCTACATAATGTTATACGTTATAACGTAATACTATGTAACGTTATACGTTATATCGTAATGCTACATAACGTTATACGTTATATCGTTATGCTACATAACGTTATACGTTATAACGTATTACCATATAACGTTATACGCTATACCGTAATGCTACATAACGTTATACGTTATAACGTATTACCATATAACGTTATACGTTATATCGTAAAGCTACATAACGTCATACGTTATATCGTTATGCTACATAACGTTATACGTTATATCGTAATGCTACATAACGTTATACGTTATATCGTAATGCTACATAACGTTATACGTTATAACGTATTACCATATAACGTTATACGTTATATCGTAATGCTACATAAAGTTATACGTTATATCGTTATGCTACATAACGTTATACGTTATAACGTAATACTATGTAACGTTATACGTTATATCGTAATGCTACATAACGTTACACGTTATATCGTAATGCTACATAACGTTATACGTTATATCGTAATGCTACATAACGTTACACGTTATATCGTAATGCTACATAACGTTACACGTTATATCGTAATGCTACATAACGCTACACGTTATATCGTAATGCTACGTAATGTTATACGATATATCGTAATGCTACATAACGTTATACGTTATATCGTAATGCTACATAACGTTATACGTTATTTCGTAATGCTACACAACGTTATAGGCTATATCGTACTGCTACATAACGTTATTCGTTATATCGTAATGCTACATAACGTTATACGTTATTTCGTAATGCTACATAACGTTATACGTTGTATCGTAATGCTACATAACGTTATACGTTATATCGTAATGCTACATAACGTTATACGTTATAATGTAATACTACATAACGTTATACGTTATAACGTAATACTACATAACGTTATACGTTATAGCGTAATACTCTATAACGTTATACGTTATATCGTGATGCTACATAACGTTATACGTTATTTCGTAATGCTACACAACGTTATAGGCTATATCGTACTGCTACATAACGTTATTCGTTATATCGTAATGCTACATAACGTTATACGTTATATCGTAATGCTACATATCGTTATACACCATATCGTAATGCTACATAACGTCATACGTTATAACGTATTACCATATAACGTTGTAGATTATATCGTAAAGCTACATAACGTTATACGTTACATCGTAATGCTACATAACGTTATACGTTATATCTTACTCCTACATAACGTTATACGTTATATCGTAATGCTACATAACGTTATACGTTATATCGAAATGCTACCTAACGTTATACGTTATATCTTTCTGCTACATAACGTTATACGTTATGTCGTACTGCTACATAACGTTATACGTTATATGGTAATGCTACATAACGTTGTACGTTATAACGTATTACCATATAACGTTATAAGTTACATCGTAATGCTACATAACGTTATACGTCATATCGTAATGCTACATAACGTTATACGTTATATCGTAATGCTACATAACGTTATACGCTATATCGTTCTGCTACATAACGTTATACGTTATATCGTAATTCTACATAACGTAATACGTTGTATCGTAATGCTACATAACGTTATACGTTATATCGTAATGCTACTTAACGTTATACGTTATAACGTAATACTACATAACGTTATATGTTATAACGTAATACTACATAACGTTATACGTTATAACGTAATACTACATAACGTTATACGTTATAACGTAATACTATATAACGTTATACGTTATATCGTAATTCTACATAACGTTATACATTGTATCGTAATGCAACATAACGTTATACGTTATATCGTACTGCTACATAACGTTATACGTTATATCGTAATGCTACACAACGTTATACGTTATATCGTAATGCTACATAACGTTATACGTTATATCGTTATGCTACATACCGTTATACGTTATAACGTATTACCATATAACGTTATACGTTATATCGTAATGCTACATAACGTTACACGTCATAACGTATTACCATATAACGTTTTACGTTATATCGTAATGCTACATAACGTTATACGTTATATCGTCATGCTACATAATGTTATACGTTATAACGTAATACTATATAACGTTATACGTTATATCGTAATGCTACATAACGTTATACGTTATATCGTAATGCTACATAACGTTATACGTTATATCGTAATGCTACATGACGTTATACGCTATATCGTAATGCTAAACAACGTTACACGTTATATCGTAATGCTACGTAACGTTATACGTTATTTCGTAATGCTACGTAACGATATACGTTATATCGTAATGCTACATAACGTTATACGTTATAGCGTATTACCATATAACGTTATACGTTATATCGTAATGCTACATAACGTTATACGTTATATCGTAGTGCTACAAAACGTTATACGTTATATCGTTATGCTACATAACGTTATACGTTATATCGTAAAGCTACATAACGTCATACGTTATATCGTAATGCTACATAACGTTATACGTTATATCGTAATGCTACATAACGTTATACGTTATATCGTAATGCTACATAACGTTATACGTTATATCGTAATGCTACATAACGTTATACATTATCTCGTAATGCTACATAACGTTATACGTTATATCGTAATGCTGCATAACGTCATACGATATATCGTAATGCTACATAACGTTATACGTTATATCGTAATGCTACATAACGTTATAAGCTATATCGTAATGCTACATAACGTTATACGATATATCGTAGTGCTACGTAACGTTATACGTTATAACGTCATACTATATAACGTTATACGTTATATCGTAATGCTACATAAAGTTATACGTTATATCGTAATGCTACATAACGTTATACGTTATATCGTAATGCTACATAACGTTATACGTTATATCGTAATGCTACATAACGTTATACGTTATATCGTAATGCTACATAACGTTATACGATATATCGTAATGCTACATAACGTTATACGTTATATCGTAATGCTACGTAACGTTATACGTTATATCATAATGCTACATAACGTTATACGTTATATCGTAATGCTTCATATCGTTATACATTATCTCGTAATGCTACATAACGTTATACGTTATATCGTAATGCTACATAACGTCATACGATATATCGTAATGCTACATAACGTTATACGTTATATCGTAATGCTACATAACGTTATAAGCTATATCGTAATGCTACATAACGTTATACGATATATCGTAGTGCTACATAACGTTATACGTTATAACGTCATACTATATAACGTTATACGTTATATCGTAATGCTACATAACGTTATACGATATATCGTAATGCTACATAACGTTATACGTTATATCGTAATTCTACATAACGTTATACGTTATATCGTAATGCTACATAACGTTATACGTTATAACGTATTACCATATAACGTTATACGTTAAATCGTAATGCTACATAACGTTATACGTTATAACGTATTACCATATAACGTTATACGTTATGTCGTAATGCTACATAACGTTATACGTTATATCGATATGCTAGATAACGTTATACGTTATAACGTATTACCCTATAACGTTATACGTTATATCGTAATGCTACATAACGTTATACGTTATATCGTAATGCTGCATAACGTTATGCGTTATATCGTAATGCTACATAACGTTATACGTTATAACGTATTACCATATAACGTTATACGTTATATCGTAATGCTACATAACGTTATACGTTATATCGTAATGCTACATAACGTTATACGTTATAACGTCATACTATATAACGTTATACGTTATATCGTAATGCTACATAACGTTATACGATATATCGTAATGCTACATAACGTTATACGTTATATCGTAATTCTACATAACGTTATACGTTATATCGTAATGCTACATAACGTTATACGTTATATCGTAATGCTACATAACGTTATACGATATAACGTATTAGCATATAACGTTATACGTTATATCGTTATGCCACATAATGTTATACGTTATATCGCAATGCTACATAACGTTACACGTTATATCGTAATGCTACATAACGTTACACGTTATATCGTAATGCTACATTACGTTATAGGTTATATCGTTATGCTACATAACGTTATACGTTATATCGTAATGCTACATAACGTTATACGTTATATCGTTATGCTACATAATGTTATACGTTATATCGTTATGCTACATAACGTTATACGTTATAACGTATTACCATATAACGTTATACGTTAAATCGTAATGCTACATAACGTTATACGTTATAACGTATTACAATATAACATTATACGTTATGTCGTAATGCTACATAACGTTATACGTTATATCGTTATGCTACATAACGTTATACGTTATAACGTCATACTATATAACGTTATACGTTATATCGTAATGCTACATAACGTTATACGATATATCGTAATGCTACATAACGTTATACGTTATATCGTAATTCTACATAAAGTTATACGTTATATCGTAATGCTACATAACGTTATACGTTATATCGTAATGCTACATAACGTTATACGATATAACGTATTAGCATATAACGTTATACGTTATATCGTTATGCTACATAATGTTATACGTTATATCGCAATGCTACATAACGTTACACGTTATATCGTAATGCTACATAACGTTACACGTTATATCGTAATGCTACATAACGTTATAGGTTATATCGTTATGCTACATAACGTTATACGTTATATCGTAATGCTACATAACGTTATACGTTTTATCGTAATGCTACATAATGTTATACGTTATATCGTTATGCTACATAACGTTATACGTTATAACGTATTACCATATAACGTTATACGTTAAATCGTAATGCTACATAACGTTATACGTTATAACGTATTACCATATAACGTTATACGTTATGTCGTAATGCTACATAACGTTATACGTTATATCGTTATGCTACATAACGTTATACGTTATAACGTATTACCCTATAACGTTATACGTTATATCGTAATGCTACATAACGTTATACGTTATAACGTATTACCATATAACGTTATACGTTATATCGTAATGCTACATAACGTTATACGTTATATGGTTATGCTACATAACGTTATACGTTATATCGTTATGCAACATAACGTTATACGTTATAACGTATTACCATATAACGTTATACGTTATATCGTAATGCTACATAACGTTATACGTTATAACGTATTACCATATAACTTTATACGTTATATCGTAATGCTACATAACGTTATACGTTATGTCGTTATGCTACATAACGTTATACGTTATAACGTATTACCATATAACGTTATACGTTATATCGTAATGCTACATAACGTTATACGTTCTATCGTTATGCTACATAACGTTATACGTTATAACGTAATACGATATAACGTTATACGTTATATCGTAATGCTACATAACGTTATACGTTATATCGTAATGCTACATAACGTTATACGTTATATCGTAATGCTACATAACGTTATACGTTATATCGTAATGCTACATAACGTTATACGTTATATCGTAATGCTACATAACGTTATACGTTATAACGTATTACCATAATACGTTATACGTTATATCGTAATGCTACATAACGTTATACGTTATATCGTTATGCTACATAACGTTATACGTTATAACGTATTACCATATAACGTTACACGTTATATCGTAATGCTACATAACGTTATACGTTATATCGTAAAGCTACATAACGTTATACGTTATATCGTAATGCTACACAACGTTATACGTTATATCGTAAAGCTACATAACGTTATACGTTATAACGTATTACCATAATACGTTATACGTTATATCGTAAAGCTACATAACGTCATACGTTATAACGTAATACTATATAACGTTATACGTTATATCGTAATGCTACATAACGTTACACGTTATATCGTAATGCTACATAACGTTATACGTTATATCGTAATGCTACATAACGTTATTCGTTATATCGTAATGCTACATAACGTTATACGTTATATCGTAAAGCTACATAACGTTATACGTTATATCGTAATGCTACACAACGTTATACGTTATATCGTTATGCTACATAACGTTATACGTTATATCGTAAAGCTACATAACGTCATACGTTATATCGTTATGCTACATAACGTTATACGTTATATCGTAATGCTACATAACGTTATACGTTATATCGTAATGCTACATAACGTTATACGTTATAACGTATTACCATATAACGTTATACGTTATATCGTAATGCTACATAACGTTATACGTTATATCGTTATGCTACATAAAGTTATACGTTATAACGTAATACTATATAACGTTATACGTTATATCGTAATGCTACATAACGTTATACGTTATATCGTAATGCTACATAACGTTATACGTTATAGCGTATTACCATATAACGTTATACGTTATATCGTAATGCTACATAACGTTATACGTTATATCGTTATGCTACATAACGTTATACGTTATAACGTAATACTATATAACGTTATACGTTATATCGTAATGCTACATAACGTTACACGTTATATCGTAATGCTACATAACGTTATACGTTATATCGTAATGCTACATAACGTTATACGTTATATCGTAATGCTACATAACTTTATACGTTATATCGTAATGCTACATAACGTTATACGTTATATCGTAATGCTACATAACGTTATACGTTATATCGTAATGCTACATAACTTTATACGTTATATCGTAATGCTACATAACGTTACACGTTATATCGTAATGCTACATAACGTTACACGTTATATCGTAATGCTACATAACGTTACACGTTATATCGTAATGCTACATAACGCTACACGTTATATCGTAATGCTACGTTATGTTATACGATATATCGTAATGCTACATAACGTTATACGTTATATCGTAATGCTACATAACGTTATACGTTATATCGTTATGCTACATACCGTTATACGTTATAACGTATTACCATATAACGTTATACGTTATATCGTAATGCTACATAACGTTATACGTCATAACGCATTACCATATAACGTTATACGTTATATCGTAATGCTACATAACGTTATACGTTATATCGTCATGCTACATAATGTTATACGTTATATCGTAATTCTACATAACGTTATACGTTATATCGTAATGCTACATAACGTTATACGTTATATCGTAATGCTACATAACGTTATACGATATAACGTATTAGCATATAACGTTATACGTTATATCGTTATGCTACATAATGTTATACGTTATATCGTAATGCTACATAACGTTACACGTTATATCGTAATGCTACATAACGTTACACGTTATATCGTAATGCTACATAACGTTACACGTTATATCGTAATGCTACATAACGTTATAGGTTATATCGTTATGCTACATAACGTTATACGTTATATCGTAATGCTACATAACGTTATACGTTATATCGTAATGCTACATAATGTTATACGTTATATCGTTACGCTACATAACGTTATACGTTATAACGTATTACCATATAACGTTATACGTTAAATCGTAATGCTACATAACGTTATACGTTATAACGTATTACCATATAACGTTATACGTTATGTCGTAATGCTACATAACGTTATACGTTATAACGTATTACCATATAACGTTATACGTTATATCGTAATGCTACATAACGGCATACGTTATATCGTTATGCTACATAACGTTATACGTTATATCGTAATGCTACATAACGTTATACGTTATATCGTAATGCTACATAACGTTATACGTTATATCGTAATGCTATATAACGTTATACGTTATATCGTAATGCTACATAACGTTATACGTTATGTCGTTATGCTACATAACGTTATACGTTATAACGTATTACCATATAACGTTATACGTTATATCGTAATGCTACATAACGTTATACGTTCTATCGTTATGCTACATAACGTTATACGTTATAACGTAATACGATATAACGTTATACGTTATATCGTAATGCTACATAACGTTATACGTTATATCGTAATGCTACATAACGTTATACGTTATAACGTATTACCATAATACGTTATACGTTATATCGTAATGCTACATAACGTTATACGTTATATCGTTATGCTACATAACGTTATACGTTATAACGTATTACCATATAACGTTACGCGTTATATCGTAATGCTACATAACGTTATACGTTATATCGTAAAGCTACATAACGTTATACGTTATATCGTAATGCTACACAACGTTATACGTTATATCGTAAAGCTACATAACGTTATACGTTATAACGTATTACCATAATACGTTATACGTTATATCGTAAAGCTACATAACGTCATACGTTATAACGTAATACTATATAACGTTATACGTTATATCGTAATGCTACATAACGTTACACGTTATATCGTAATGCTACATAACGTTATACGTTATATCGTAATGCTACATAACGTTATTCGTTATATCGTAATGCTACATAACGTTATACGTTATATCGTAAAGCTACATAACGTTATACGTTATATCGTAATGCTACACAACGTTATACGTTATATCGTTATGCTACATAACGTTATACGTTATATCGTAAAGCTACATAACGTCATACGTTATATCGTTATGCTACATAACGTTATACGTTATATCGTAATGCTACATAACGTTATACGTTATATCGTAATGCTACATAACGTTATACGTTATAACGTATTACCATATAACGTTATACGTTATACGTTATATCGTTATGCTACATAAAGTTATACGTTATAACGTAATACTATATAACGTTATACGTTATATCGTAGTGCTACATGACGTTATACGTTATATCGTAATGCTACATAACGTTATACGTTATAGCGTATTACCATATAACGTTATACGTTATATCGTAATGCTACATAACGTTATACGTTATATCGTTATGCTACATAACGTTATACGTTATAACGTAATACTATATAACGTTATACGTTATATCGTAATGCTACATAACGTTACACGTTATATCGTAATGCTACATAACGTTATACGTTATATCGTAATGCTACATAACGTTATACGTTATATCGTAATGCTACATAACTTTATACGTTATATCGTAATGCTACATAACGTTACACGTTATATCGTAATGCTACATAACGTTACACGTTATATCGTAATGCTACATAACGTTACACGTTATATCGTAATGCTACATAACGCTACACGTTATATCGTAATGCTACGTTATGTTATACGATATATCGTAATGCTACATAACGTTATACGTTATATCGTAATGCTACATAACGTTATACGTTATATCGTAATTCTACATAACGTTATACGTTATATCGTAATGCTACATAACGTTATACGTTATATCGTAATGCTACATAACGTTATACGATATAACGTATTAGCATATAACGTTATACATTATATCGTTATGCTACATAATGTTATACGTTATATCGTAATGCTACATAACGTTACACGTTATATCGTAATGCTACATAACGTTACACGTTATATCGTAATGCTACATAACGTTACACGTTATATCGTAATGCTACATAACGTTATAGGTTATATCGTTATGCTACATAACGTTATACGTTATATCGTAATGCTACATAACGTTATACGTTATATCGTAATGCTACATAATGTTATACGTTATATCGTTACGCTACATAACGTTATACGTTATAACGTATTACCATATAACGTTATACGTTAAATCGTAATGCTACATAACGTTATACGTTATAACGTATTACCATATAACGTTATACGTTATGTCGTAATGCTACATAACGTTATACGTTATAACGTATTACCATATAACGTTATACGTTATATCGTAATGCTACATAACGGCATACGTTATATCGTTATGCTACATAACGTTATACGTTATATCGTAATGCTACATAACGTTATACGTTATATCGTAATGCTACATAACGTTATACGTTATATCGTAATGCTATATAACGTTATACGTTATATCGTTATGCTACATAACGTTATACGTTATATCGTAATGCTACACAACGTTATACGTTATATCGTAATGCTACATAACGTTATACGTTATATCGTTATGCTACATACCGTTATACGTTATAACGTATTACCATATAACGTTATACGTTATATCGTAATGCTACATAACGTTATACGTCATAACGTATTATCATATAACGTTATACGTTATATCGTAATGCTACATAACGTTATACGTTGTATCGTCATGCTACATAATGTTTACGTTATAACGTAATACTATATAACGTTATACGTTATATCGTAATGCTACATTACGTTATACGTTATATCGTAATGCTACATAACGTTATACGATATATCGTAATGCTACATAACGTTATACGTTATATCGTAATTCTACATAACGTTATACGTTATATCGTAATGCTACATAACGTTATACGTTATATCGTAATGCTACATAACGTTATACGATATAACGTATTAGCATATAACGTTATACGTTATATCGTTATGCTACATAATGTTATACGTTATATCGTAATGCTACATAACGTTACACATTATATCGTAATGCTACATAACGTTACACGTTATATCGTAATGCTACATAACGTTATAGGTTATATCGTTATGCTACATAACGTTATACGTTATATCGTAATGCTACATAACGTTATTCGTTATATCGTAATGCTACATAATGTTATACGTTATATCGTTATGCTACATAACGTTATACGTTATATCGTAATGCTACATAACGTTATACGTTATATCGTAATGCTATATAACGTTATACGTTATATCGTTATGCTACATAACGTTATACGTTATATCGTAATGCTACACAACGTTATACGTTATATCGTAATGCTACATAACGTTATACGTTATATCGTTATGCTACATACCGTTATACGTTATAACGTATTACCATATAACGTTATACGTTATATCGTAATGCTACATAACGTTATACGTCATAACGTATTACCATATAACGTTATACGTTATATCGTAATGCTACATAACGTTATACGTTGTATCGTCATGCTACATAATGTTATACGTTATAACGTAATACTATATAACGTTATACGTTATATCGTAATGCTACATAGCGTTATACGTTATATCGTAATGCTACATAACGTTATACGTTGTATCGTCATGCTACATAATGTTATACGTTATAACGTAATACTATATAACGTTATACGTTATATCGTAATGCTACATAACGTTACACGTTATATCGTAATGCTACATAACGTTACACGTTATATCGTAATGCTACATAACGTTACACGTTATATCGTAATGCTACATAACGTTATAGGTTATATCGTTATGCTACATAACGTTATACGTTATATCGTAATGCTACATAACGTTATACGTTATATCGTAATGCTACATAACGTTATACGTTATATCGTAATGCTACATAATGTTATACGTTATATCGTAATGCTACATAATGTTATACGTTATATCGTTATGCTACATAACGTTATACGTTATAACGTATTACCATATAACGTTATACGTTATGTCGTAATGCTACATAACGTTATACGTTATAACGTATTACCATATAACGTTATACGTTATATCGTAATGCTACATAACGTCATACGTTATATCGTTATGCTACATAACGTTATACGTTATATCGTAATGCTACATAACGTTATACGTTATATCGTAATGCTACATAACGTTATACGTTATAACGTATTACCATATAACATTATACGTTATATCGTAATGCTACATAACGATATACGTTATATCGTTATGCTACATAACGTTATACGTTATAACGTAATACTATATAACGTTATATGTTATATCGTAATGCTACATAACGTTACACGTTATATCGTAATGCTACATAAAGTTATACGTTATATCGTAATGCTACATAACGTTATACGTTATAACGTATTACCATATAACGTTATACGTTACATCGAAATGCTACATAACGTTATACGTCAAATCGCTATGCTACATAACGTTATACGTTATATCGTAATGCTACATAACGTTATACGTTATTTCGTAATGCTACATAACGTTATACGTTGTATCGTAATGCTACATAACGTTATACGTTATATCGTAATGCTACATAACGTTATACGTTATAATGTAATACTACATAACGTTATACGTTATAACGTAATACTACATAACGTTATACGTTATAGCGTAATACTCTATAACGTTATACGTTATATCGTGATGCTACATAACGTTATACGTTATTTCGTAATGCTACACAACGTTATAGGCTATATCGTACTGCTACATAACGTTATTCGTTATATCGTAATGCTACATAACGTTATACGTTATATCGTAATGCTACATATCGTTATACACCATATCGTAATGCTACATAACGTCATACGTTATAACGTATTACCATATAACGTTGTAGATATATCGTAAAGCTACATAACGTTATACGTTACATCGTAATGCTACATAACGTTATACGTTATATCTTACTCCTACATAACGTTATACGTTATATCGTAATGCTACATAACGTTATACGTTATATCGAAATGCTACCTAACGTTATACGTTATATCTTTCTGCTACATAACGTTATACGTTATGTCGTACTGCTACATAACGTTATACGTTATATGGTAATGCTACATAACGTTGTACGTTATAACGTATTACCATATAACGTTATAAGTTACATCGTAATGCTACATAACGTTATACGTCATATCGTAATGCTACATAACGTTATACGTTATATCGTAATGCTACATAACGTTATACGCTATATCGTTCTGCTACATAACGTTATACGTTATATCGTAATTCTACATAACGTAATACGTTGTATCGTAATGCTACATAACGTTATACGTTATATCGTAATGCTACTTAACGTTATACGTTATAACGTAATACTACATAACGTTATATGTTATAACGTAATACTACATAACGTTATACGTTATAACGTAATACTACATAACGTTATACGTTATAACGTAATACTATATAACGTTATACGTTATATCGTAATTCTACATAACGTTATACATTGTATCGTAATGCAACATAACGTTATACGTTATATCGTACTGCTACATAACGTTATACGTTGTATCGTAATGCTACATAACGTTGTACGTTGTATCGTAATGCTACATAACTTTATACTTTATATCGTAATGCAACATAACGTTATACGTTATGTGGTACTGCCACATAACGTTATACGTTATATGGTAATGCTACATAACGTTATACGTTATAACGTATTAACATATAACGTTATACATTACATCGTAATGCTACATAACGTTATACGATGTAGCGTAATACTCTATAACGTTATACGTTATATCGTGATGCTACATAACGTTATACGTTATTTCGTAATGCTACACAACGTTATACGCTATATCGTACTGCTACATAACGTTATACGTTATATCGTATTTCTACATAACGTTATACGTTGTATCGTAATGCTACATAACGTTATACGTTATATCGTAATGCTACATAACGTTATACGTTATAACGTAATACTACATAACGTTATACGTTATAACGTAATACTACATAACGTTATACGTTATATCGTAATGCTACATAACGTTATACGTTATATCGTAATGCTACATAACGTTATACGTTATAACGTATTACCATATAACGTTATACGTTACATCGTAATGCTACATAACGTTATACGTTATATCGTAATGCTACATAACGTTATACGTTATATCGTAATGCTACATAACGTTATACGTTATAACGTAATACCACATAACGTTATACGTTATAACGTAATACCACATAACGTTATACGTTATAACGTAATACTATATAACGTTATACGTTATATCGTAATGCTACATAACGTTATACGTTATATCGTAATGCTGCATAACGTTATACGTTATATCGTAATGCTACATAACGTTATACGTTATATCGTAATGCTACATAACGATATACGTTATAACGTATTACGATATAACGTTATACGTTACATCGTAATGCTACATAACGTTATACGTTATATCGTAATGCTACATAACGTTATACGTTATATCGTAATGCTACATAACGTTATACGTTTAAACGTATTACCATATAACGTTATACGTTTCATCGTAATGCTAGATAACGTTATACGTCATATCGTAATGCTACATAACGTTATACGTTATATCGTAATGCCACATAACGTTATACGTTATATCGTACTGCTAGATAACGTTATACGTTATATCGTAATGCTACATAACGTTATACGTTATAACGTATTACCATATCACGTTATACGTTATATCGTAATGCTACATAACGTTATACGTTATATGGCAATGCTACATATCGTTATACGTTATAACGTATTACCATATAACGTTATTCGTTAGATCGTAATGCTACATAACGTTATACGTTATATCGTAATGCTACATAACGTTATACGTTATATCGTAATGCTACATAACGTTATACGTTATAACGTATTACCATATAACGTTATACGTTACATCGTAATGCTACATAACGTTATACGTTATATCGTAATGCTACACAACGTTATACGTTATATTGTAATGCTACATAACGTTATACGTTATATGGTAATGCTACATATCGTTATACGTTATAACGTATTACCATATAACGTTATTCGTTATATGGTAATGCTACATAACGTTGTACGTTATAACGTATTACCATATAACGTTATAAGTTACATCGTAATGCTACATAACGTTATACGTCAAATCGTAATGCTACATAACGTTATGCGTTATATCGTAATGCTACATAACGTTATACGCTATATCGTACTGCTACATAACGTTATACGTTATATGGTAATTCTACATAACGTTATACGTTGTATTGTAATGCTACATAACGTTATACGTTATATCGTAATGCTACATAACGTTATACGTTATAACGTAATACTACATAACGTTATACGTTATAACGTAATACTACATAACGTTATACGTTATAACGTAATGCTGCATAACGTTATACGTTATAACGTAATAATACATAACGTTATACGTTATAACGTAATACTATATAACGTTATACGTTATATCGTTATGCTACATAACGTTATACGTTATATCGTAAAGCTACACAACGTCATACGATATATTGCAATGCTACATAACGTTATACGTTATCTGGTAATGCTACATATCGTTATACGTTATAACTTATTACCATATAACGTTATTCGTTATATCGTAATGCTACATAACGTTATACGTTATATCGTAATGCTACATAACGTTATACGTTTTGTCGGAATGCTACATAACGTTATACGTTATATCGTAATGCTACATGACGTTATACGTTATATCGTAATGCTACATAACGTTATACGTTATATCCTAATGCTACATAACGTTATACGTTATATCGTAATGCTACATAACGTTATACGTTATATCGTAATGCTACATAACGTTATATGTTATATCGTAATGCCACACAACGTTATACGTTATAACGTACTACCATATAACGTTATACGTTATATAGTAATGCTACATAACGTTATACGTTATATCTTACTGCTACATAACGTTATGAGTTATATCGTAATGCTACATGACGTTATACGTTATATCGTAATGCTACATAACGTTATACGTTATATCCTAATGCTGCATAACGTTATACGCTGTATCGTAATGCTACATAGCGTTATACGTTATAACGTAATACTACATAACGTTATACGTTATATTGTAATGATACATAACGTTATAAGTTATATGGTAATGCTACATAACGTTATACGTTATAATGTATTACCATATAACGTTATACATTATATCGTAATGCTACATAACGTTATACGTTATATCGTAATGCTACATAACGTTACTCGTTATATCGTAATGCTACATAACGTTATACGTTATATCGTAATGCCACACAACGTTATACGTTATAACGTATTACCATATAACGTTATACGTTATGTAGTAATGCTACATAACGTTATACGTTATATCGTAATGCTACATAACGTTATACGTTACATCGTAATGCTGGATAACGTTATACGTCATGTCGTAATGCTACATAACGTTATACGTTATATCGTAATGCCACATAACGTTATACGCTATATCGTACTGCTAGATAACGTTATACGTTATATCGTAATGCTACACAACGTTATACGTTATATTGTAATGCTACATAACGTTATAAGTTATATGGTTATGCTACATAACGTTATACGTTATAATGTATTACCATATAACGTTATACATTATATCGTAATGCTACATAACGTTATCCGCTATATCGTCATGCTACATAACGTTATACGTTATATCGTAATGCTACATAACGTTATACGTTATAACGTATTACCATATAACGTTATACGTTATATCGTAATGCTACATAACGTTATAGGTTATATCTTACTGCTACATAACGTTATACGTTATATCGTAATGCTACATAACGTTATACGTTATATCGTAATGCTGCACAACGTTATACGTTATAACGTATTACCATATAACGTTATACGTTATATCGTAATGCTACATAACGTTATACGTTATATCGTAATGCTACATAACGTTATACGTTATATCGTAATGCTACATAGCGTTATACGTTATAACGTAATACTACATAACGTTATACGTTATATTGTAATGATACATAACGTTATAAGTTATATGGTAATGCTACATAACGTTATACGTTATAATGTATTACCATATAACGTTATACATTATATCGTAATGCTACATAACGTTATACGTTATATCGTAATGCTACATAACGTTACTCGTTATATCGTAATGCTACATAACGTTATACGTTATATCGTAATGCCACACAACGTTATACGTTATAACGTATTACCATATAACGTTATACGTTATGTAGTAATGCTACATAACGTTATACGTTATATCGTAATGCTACATAACGTTATACGTTACATCGTAATGCTGGATAACGTTATACGTCATGTCGTAATGCTACATAACGTTATACGTTATATCGTAATGCCACATAACGTTATACGCTATATCGTACTGCTAGATAACGTTATACGTTATATCGTAATGCTACACAACGTTATACGTTATATTGTAATGCTACATAACGTTATAAGTTATATGGTTATGCTACATAACGTTATACGTTATAATGTATTACCATATAACGTTATACATTATATCGTAATGCTACATAACGTTATCCGCTATATCGTCATGCTACATAACGTTATACGTTATATCGTAATGCTACATAACGTTATACGTTATAACGTATTACCATATAACGTTATACGTTATATCGTAATGCTACATAACGTTATAGGTTATATCTTACTGCTACATAACGTTATACGTTATATCGTAATGCTACATAACGTTATACGTTATATCGTAATGCTGCACAACGTTATACGTTATAACGTATTACCATATAACGTTATACGTTATATCGTAATGCTACATAACGTTATACGTTATATCGTAATGCTACATAACGTTATACGTTATATCGTAATGCTACATAACGTTATACGTTATATCGTAATGCTACATAACGTTATACGTTATAACGTAATACTACATAACGTTATACGTTATAGCGTAATACTACATAACGTTATAAGTTATAACGTATTACCATATAACGTTATACGTTATATCGTAATGCTACATAACGTTATACGTAATATCGTAATGCTACATAACGTTATACGTTGTATCGTAATGCTACATAACGTTGTACGATATATCGTAATGCTACATAACGTTATACGTTATATCGTAATGCTACATAACGTTATACGTTATAACGTATTACCATATAACGTTATACGTTGTATCGTAATGCTACATAACGTTGTACGTCATATCGTAATGCTACATAACGTTATACGTTATATCGTAATGCTTCATAACGTTATACGTTATAACGTATTACCATATGACTTTATACGTTATATCGTAATGCTACATAACGTTATAGGTTATATCTTACTGCTACATAACGTTATACGTTATATCGTAATGCTACATAACGTTATACGTTATATCGTAATGCTGCACAACGTTATACGTTATAACGTATTACCATATAACGTTATACGTTATATCGTAATGCTACATAACGTTATACGTTATATCGTAATGCTACATAACGTTATACGTTATATCGTAATGCTACATAACGTTATACGTTATAACGTAATACTACATAACGTTATACGTTATAACGTAATACTATATAACGTTATACGTTATATCGTTATGCTACATAACGTTATACGTTATATCGTAATGCTACACAACGTTACACGTTATATTGTAATGCTACATAACGTTATACGTTATATGGTAATGCTACATATCGTTATACGTTATAACGTATTACCATATAACGTTATTCGTTATATCGTAATGCTACATAACGTTATACGTTATATCGTAATGCTACATAACGTTATACGTTATATCGTAATGCTACATAACGTTATACGTTATAACGTATTACCATATAACGTTATACGTTACATCGTAATGCTACATAACGTTATCCGTTATATCGTAATGCTACATAATGTTATACGTTATATCGTAATGCTACATAACGTTATACGTTTAAACGTATTACGATATAACGTTATACGTTACATCGTAATGCTAGATAACGTTATACGCTATATCGTACTGCTAGATAACGTTATACGTTATATCGTAATGCTACATAACGTTATACGTTGTATCGTAATGCTACATAACGTTGTACGTTATATCGTAATGCTACATAACGTTATACGTTATATCGTAATGCTACATAACGTTATACGTTATATCGTAATGCTACATAACGTTATACGTTATATCGTAATGCTGCACAACGTTATACGTTATAACGTATTACCATATAACGTTATACGTTATATCGTAATGCTACATAACGTTATACGTTATATCGTAATGCTACATAACGTTATACGTTATATCGTAATGCTACATAACGTTATACGTTATAACGTAATACTACATAACGTTATACGTTATAACGTAATACTATATAACGTTATACGTTATATCGTTATGCTACATAACGTTATACGTTATATCGTAATGCTACACAACGTTACACGTTATATTGTAATGCTACATAACGTTATGCGTTATATGGTAATGCTACATATCGTTATACGTTATAACGTATTACCTTATAACGTTATTCGTTATATCGTAATGCTACATAACGTTATACGTTATATTGTAATGCTACATAACGTTATACGTTATATCGTAATGCTACATAACGTTATAGGTTATATCTTACTGCTACATAACGTTATACGTTATATCGTAATGCTACATAACGTTATACGTTATATCGTAAGGCTGCACAACGTTATACGTTATACGTTATAACGTATTACCATATAACGTCATACGTTATATCGTAATGCTACATAACGTTATACGTTATATTGTAATGCTACATAACGTTATACGTTATATGGTAATGCTACATATCGTTATACGTTATATCGTATTACCATATAACGTTATTCGTTATATCGTAATGCTACATAATGTTATACGTTATATCGTAATGCTACATAACGTTATACGTTATATCGTAATGCTACATAACGTTATACGTTATAACGTATTACCATATGACTTTATACGTTATATCGTAATGCTACATAACGTTATAGGTTATATCTTACTGCTACATAACGTTATACGTTATATCGTAATGCTACATAACGTTATACGTTATATCGTAATGCTGCACAACGTTATACGTTATAACGTATTACCATATAACGTTATACGTTATATCGTAATGCTACATAACCTTATACGTTATATCGTAATGCTACATAACGTTATACGTTATATCGTAATGCTACATAACGTTATACGTTATAACGTAATGCTACATAACGTTATACGTTTAAACGTATTACGATATAACGTTATACGTTACATCGTAATGCTAGATAACGTTAAACGCTATATCGTACTGCTAGATAACGTTATACGTTATATCGTAATGCTACATAACGTTATACGTTATATCGTAATGCTACATAACGTTATACGTTATATCGTAATGCTACATAACGTTATACGTTATAACGTAATACTACATAACGTTATACGTTATAACGTAATACTATATAACGTTATACGTTATATCGTTATGCTACATAACGTTATACGTTATATCGTAATGCTACACAACGTTACACGTTATATTGTAATGCTACATAACGTTATACGTTATATGGTAATGCTACATATCGTTATACGTTATAACGTATTACCTTATAACGTTATTCGTTATATCGTAATGCTACATAACGTTATACGTTATATCGTAATGCTACATAACGTTATACGTTATATCGTAATGCTACATAACGTTATACGTTATAACGTATTACCATATAACGTTATACGTTACATCGTAATGCTACATAACGTTATACGTTACATCGTAATGCTGGATAACGTTATACGTCATGTCGTAATGCTACATAACGTTATACGTTATATCGTAATGCCACATAACGTTATACGCTATATCGTACTGCTAGATAACGTTATACGTTATATCGTAATGCTACACAACGTTATACGTTATATTGTAATGCTACATAACGTTATAAGTTATATGGTTATGCTACATAACGTTATACGTTATAATGTATTACCATATAACGTTATACATTATATCGTAATGCTACATAACGTTATCCGCTATATCGTCATGCTACATAACGTTATACGTTATATCGTAATGCTACATAACGTTATACGTTATAACGTATTACCATATAACGTTATACGTTACATCGTAATGCTGGATAACGTTATACGTCATGTCGTAATGCTACATAACGTTATACGTTATATCGTAATGCCACATAACGTTATACGCTATATCGTACTGCTAGATAACGTTATACGTTATATCGTAATGCTACATATCGTTATACGTTGTATCGTAATGCTACATAACGTTGTACGTTATATCGTAATGCTACAAAACGTTATACGTTATATCGTAATGCTACATAACGTTATACGTTATAACGTATTACCATATAACGTTATACGTTACATCGTAATGCTACATAACGTTATACGTTATATCGTAATGCTACACAACGTTATACGTCATATTGTAATGCTACATAACGTTATACGTTATATGGTAATGCTACATATCGTTATACGTTATAACGTATTATCATATAACGTTATTCGTTATATGGTAATGCCACATAACGTTATACGCTATATCGTACTGCTAGATAACGTTATACGTTATATCGTAATGCTACATAACGTTATACGTTGTATCGTAATGCTACATAACGTTGTACGTTATATCGTAATGCTACAAAACGTTATACGTTATATTGTAATGCTACATAACGTTATACGTTATATGGTAATGCTACATATCGTTATACGTTATATCGTATTACCATATAACGTTATTCGTTATATCGTAATGCTACATAATGTTATACGTTATATCGTAATGCTACATAACGTTATACGTTATATCGTAATGCTACATAACGTTATACGTTATAACGTATTTCCATATGACTTTATACGTTATATCGTAATGCTACATAACGTTATAGGTTATATCTTACTTCTACATAACGTTATACGTTATATCGTAATGCTACATAACGTTATACGTTATATCGTAATGCTGCACAACGTTATACGTTATAACGTATTACCATATAACGTTATACGTTATATCGTAATGCTACATAACGTTATACGTTATATCGTAATGCTACATAAAGTTATACGTTATATCGTAATGCTACATAACGTTATACGTTATAACGTAATACTACATAACGTTATACGTTATAACGTAGTACTATATAACGTTATACGTTATATCGTTATGCTACATAACGTTATACGTTATATCGTAATGCTACACAATGTTACACGTTATATTGTAATGCTACATAACGTTATACGTTATATGGTAATGCTACATATCGTTATACGTTATAACGTATTACCATATAACGTTATTCGTTATATCGTAATGCTACATAACGTTATATGTTATATCGTAATGCTACATAACGTTATACGTTATAACGTATTACCATATAACGTTATACGTTACATCGTAATGCTACATAACGTTATCCGTTATATCGTAATGCTACATAATGTTATACGTTATATCGTAATGCTACATAACGTTATACGTTTAAACGTATTACGATATAACGTTATACGTTACATCGTAATGCTAGATAACGTTATACGCTATATCGTACTGCTAGATAACGTTATACGTTATATCGTAATGCTACATAACGTTATACGTTGTATCGTAATGCTACATAACGTTGTACGTTATATCGTAATGCTACATAACGTTATACGTTATATCGTAATGCTACATAACGTTATACGTTATAACGTATTACCATATAACGTTATACGTTATATCGTAATGCTACATAACGTTATAGGTTATATCTTACTGCTACATAACGTTATACGTTATATCGTAATGCTGCACAACGTTATACGTTATAACGTATTACCATATAACGTTATACGTTATATCGTAATGCTACATAACGTTATACGTTATATCGTAATGCTACATAACGTTATACGTTATATCGTAATGCTACATAACGTTATACGTTATAACGTAATACTACATAACGTTATACGTTATAACGTAATACTATATAACGTTATACGTTATATCGTTATGCTACATAACGTTATACGTTATATCGTAATGCTACACAACGTTACACGTTATATTGTAATGCTACATAACGTTATACGTTATATGGTAATGCTACATATCGTTATACGTTATAACGTATTACCTTATAACGTTATTCGTTATATCGTAATGCTACATAACGTTATACGTTATATCGTAATGCTACATAACGTTATACGTTATATCGTAATGCTACATAACGTTATACGTTATAACGTATTACCATATAACGTTATACGTTACATCGTAATGCTACATAACGTTATACGTTACATCGTAATGCTGGATAACGTTATACGTCATGTCGTAATGCTACATAACGTTATACGTTATATCGTAATGCCACATAACGTTATACGCTATATCGTACTGCTAGATAACGTTATACGTTATATCGTAATGCTACACAACGTTATACGTTATATTGTAATGCTACATAACGTTATAAGTTATATGGTTATGCTACATAACGTTATACGTTATAATGTATTACCATATAACGTTATACATTATATCGTAATGCTACATAACGTTATCCGCTATATCGTCATGCTACATAACGTTATACGTTATATCGTAATGCTACATAACGTTATACGTTATAACGTATTACCATATAACGTTATACGTTACATCGTAATGCTGGATAACGTTATACGTCATGTCGTAATGCTACATAACGTTATACGTTATATCGTAATGCCACATAACGTTATACGCTATATCGTACTGCTAGATAACGTTATACGTTATATCGTAATGCTACATAACGTTATACGTTGTATCGTAATGCTACATAACGTTGTACGTTATATCGTAATGCTACAAAACGTTATACGTTATATTGTAATGCTACATAACGTTATACGTTATAACGTATTACCATATAACGTTATACGTTACATCGTAATGCTACATAACGTTATACGTTATATCGTAATGCTACACAACGTTATACGTCATATTGTAATGCTACATAACGTTATACGTTATATGGTAATGCTACATATCGTTATACGTTATAACGTATTACCATATAACGTTATTCGTTATATGGTAATGCCACATAACGTTATACGCTATATCGTACTGCTAGATAACGTTATACGTTATATCGTAATGCTACATAACGTTATACGTTGTATCGTAATGCTACATAACGTTGTACGTTATATCGTAATGCTACAAAACGTGATACGTTATATTGTAATGCTACATAACGTTATACGTTATATGGTAATGCTACATATCGTTATACGTTATATCGTATTACCATATAACGTTATTCGTTATATCGTAATGCTACATAATGTTATACGTTATATCGTAATGCTACATAACGTTATACGTTATATCGTAATGCTACATAACGTTATACGTTATAACGTAATACTACATAACGTTATACGTTATAACGTAATACTATATAACGTTATACGTTATATCGTTATGCTACATAACGTTATACATTATATCGTAATGCTACATAACGTTATACGTTATATCGTAATGCTACATAACGTTATACGTTGTATCGTAATGCTACATAACGTTGTACGTTATATCGTAATGCTACATAACGTTATACGTTATATCGTAATGCTGCATAACGTTATACGTTATAACGTATTACCATATAACGTTATACGTTATATCGTTATGCTACATAACGTTATAGGTTATATCTTACTGCTACATAACGTTATACGTTATATGGTAATGCTACATAACGTTATACGTTATATCGTAATGCTACATAACGTTATACTGTATATCGTAATGCTACATAACGTTATACGTTATATCTTTCTGCTACATAACGTTATACGTTATAACGTATTACCATATAACGTTATATGTTACATCGTAATGCTACATAACGTTATCCGTTATATCGTATTGCTACATAACGTTATACGTTATATCGTAATGCTACATAACGTTATACGTTATATCGTAATGCTACATAACGTTATACGTTATAACGTAATCCTACATAACGTTATACGTTATATCGTAATGCTATATAACGTTATACGTTATAACGTAATACTACATAACGTTATACGTTATAACGTAATACTATATAACGTTATACGTTATATCGTTATGCTACATAACGTTATACATTATATCGTAATGCTACATAACGTTTTACGTTATATCGTAATGCTACATAACGTTATACGTTGTATCGTAATGCTACATAACGTTGTACGTTATATCGTAATGCTACATAACGTTATACGTTATATCGTAATGCTGCATAACGTTATACGTTATAACGTATTACCATATAACGTTATACGTTATATCGTAATGCTACATAACGTTATAGGTTATATCTTACTGCTACATAACGTTATACGTTATATCGTAATGCTACATAACGTTATACGTTATAACGTATTACCATATAACGTTATACGTTATATCGTAATGCTACATAACGTTATACGTTATAACGTATTACCATATAACGTTATACGTTATATCGTAATGCTACATAACGTTATAGGTTATATCTTACTGCTACATAACGTTATACGTTATATCGTAATGCTACATAACGTTATACGTTATATCGTAATGCTGCACAACGTTATACGTTATAACGTATTACCATATAACGTTATACGTTATATCGTAATGCTACATAACGTTATACGTTATATCGTAATGCTACATAACGTTATACGTTATATCGTAATGCTACATAACGTTATACGTTATAACGTAATACTACATAACGTTATACGTTATAACGTAATACTATATAACGTTATACGTTATATCGTTATGCTACATAACGTTATACGTTATATCGTAATGCTACACAACGTTACACGTTATATTGTAATGCTACATAACGTTATACGTTATATGGTAATGCTACATATCGTTATACGTTATAACGTATTACCTTATAACGTTATTCGTTATATCGTAATGCTACATAACGTTATACGTTATATTGTAATGCTACATAACGTTATACGTTATATCGTAATGCTACATAACGTTATACGTTATAACGTATTACCATATAACGTTATACGTTACATCGTAATGCTACATAACGTTATACGTTACATCGTAATGCTGGATAACGTTATACGTCATGTCGTAATGCTACATAACGTTATACGTTATATCGTAATGCCACATAACGTTATACGCTATATCGTACTGCTAGATAACGTTATACGTTATATCGTAATGCTACACAACGTTATACGTTATATTGTAATGCTACATAACGTTATAAGTTATATGGTTATGCTACATAACGTTATACGTTATAATGTATTACCATATAACGTTATACATTATATCGTAATGCTACATAACGTTATCCGCTATATCGTCATGCTACATAACGTTATACGTTATATCGTAATGCTACATAACGTTATACGTTATAACATATTACCATATAACGTTATACGTTACATCGTAATGCTGGATAACGTTATACGTCATGTCGTAATGCTACATAACGTTATACGTTATATCGTAATGCCACATAACGTTATACGCTATATCGTACTGCTAGATAACGTTATACGTTATATCGTAATGCTACATAACGTTATACGTTATATCGTAATGCTACAAAACGTTATACGTTATATCGTAATGCTACATAACGTTATACGTTATAACGTATTACCATATAACGTTATACGTTACATCGTAATGCTACATAACGTTATACGTTATATCGTAATGCTACACAACGTTATACGTCATATTGTAATGCTACATAACGTTATACGTTATATGGTAATGCTACATATCGTTATACGTTATAACGTATTACCATATAACGTTATTCGTTATATGGTAATGCCACATAACGTTATACGCTATATCGAACTGCTAGATAACGTTATACGTTATATCGTAATGCTACATAACGTTATACGTTGTATCGTAATGCTACATAACGTTGTACGTTATATCGTAATGCTACAAAACGTTATACGTTATATTGTAATGCTACATAACGTTATACGTTATATGGTAATGCTAAATATCGTTATACGTTATATCGTATTACCATATAACGTTATTCGTTATATCGTAATGCTACATAATGTTATACGTTATATCGTAATGCTACATAACGTTATACGTTATATCGTAATGCTACATAACGTTATACGTTATAACGTATTACCATATGACTTTATACGTTATATCGTAATGCTACATAACGTTATACGTTATAACGTATTACCATATGACTTTATACGTTATATCGTAATGCTACATAACGTTATAGGTTATATCTTACTGCTACATAACGTTATACGTTATATCGTAATGCTACATAACGTTATACGTTATATCGTAATGCTGCACAACGTTATACGTTATAACGTATTACCATATAACGTTATACGTTATATCGTAATGCTACATAACGTTATACGTTATATCGTAATGCTACATAAAGTTATACGTTATATCGTAATGCTACATAACGTTATACGTTATAACGTAATACTACATAACGTTATACGTTATAACGTAATACTATATAACGTTATACGTTATATCGTTATGCTACATAACGTTATACGTTATATCGTAATGCTACACAATGTTACACGTTATATTGTAATGCTACATAACGTTATACGTTATATGGTAATGCTACATATCGTTATACGTTATAACGTATTACCATATAACGTTATTCGTTATATCGTAATGCTACATAACGTTATACGTTATATCGTAATGCTACATAACGTTATACGTTATAACGTATTACCATATAACGTTATACGTTACATCGTAATGCTACATAACGTTATACGTTACATCGTAATGCTGGATAACGTTATACGTCAAGTCGTAATGCTACATAACGTTATACGTTATATCGTAATGCCACATAACGTTATACGCTATATCGTACTGCTAGATAACGTTATACGTTATATCGTAATGCTACACAACGTTATACGTTATATTGTAATGCTACATAACGTTATAAGTTATATGGTTATGCTACATAACGTTATACGTTATAATGTATTACCATATAACGTTATACATTATATCGTAATGCTACATAACGTTATCCGCTATATCGTCATGCTACATAACGTTATACGTTATATCGTAATGCTACATAACGTTATACGTTATAACGTATTACCATATAACGTTATACGTTACATCGTAATGCTGGATAACGTTATACGTCATGTCGTAATGCTACATAACGTTATACGTTATATCGTAATGCCACATAACGTTGTACGCTATATCGTACTGCTAGATAACGTTATACGTTATATCGTAATGCTACATAACGTTATACGTTGTATCGTAATGCTACATAACGTTGTACGTTATATCGTAATGCTACTAAACGTTATACGTTATATTGTAATGCTACATAACGTTATACGTTATAACGTATTACCATATAACGTTATACGTTATATCGTAATGCTACATAACGTTATACGTTGTATCGTAATGCTACATAACGTTGTACGTTATATCGTAATGCTACATAACGTTATACGTTATATCGTAATGCTGCATAACGTTATACGTTATAACGTATTACCATATAACGTTATACGTTATATCGTAATGCTACATAACGTTATAGGTTATATCTTACTGCTACATAACGTTATACGTTATATGGTAATGCTACATAACGTTATACGTTATATCGTAATGCTACATAACGTTATACTGTATATCGTAATGCTACATAACGTTATACGTTATATCTTTCTGCTACATAGCGTTATACGTTATAACGTATTACCATATAACGTTATATGTTACATCGTAATGCTACATAACGTTATCCGTTATATCGTAATGCTACATAACGTTATACGTTATATCGTAATGCTACATAACGTTATACGTTATATCGTAATGCTACATAACGTTATACGTTATAACGTAATCCTACATAACGTTATACGTTATATCGTAATGCTACATAACGTTATACGTTATAACGTAATACTACATAACGTTATAAGTTATAACGTAATACTATATAACGTTATACGTTATATCGTTATGCTACATAACGTTATACATTATATCGTAATGCTACATAACGTTATACGTTATATCGTAATGCTACATAACGTTATACGTTGTATCGTAATGCTACATAACGTTGTACGTTATATCGTAATGCTACATAACGTTATACGTTATATCGTAATGCTGCATAACGTTATACGTTATAACGTATTACCATATAACGTTATACGTTATATCGTAATGCTACATAACGTTATAGGTTATATCTTACTGCTACATAACGTTATACGTTATATGGTAATGCTACATAACGTTATACGTTATATCGTAATGCTACATAACGTTATACTGTATATCGTAATGCTACATAACGTTATACGTTATATCTTTCTGCTACATAACGTTATACGTTATAACGTATTACCATATAACATTATATGTTACATCGTAATGCTACATAACGTTATCCGTTATATCGTAATGCTACATAACGTTATACGTTATATCGTAATGCTACATAACGTTATACGTTATATCGTAATGCTACATAACGTTATACGTTATAACGTAATCCTACATAACGTTATACGTTATATCGAAATGCTACATAACGTTATACGTTATAACGTATTACCATATAACGTTATACGTTATATCGTAATGCTACATAACGTTATACGTTATATCGTAATGCTACATAACGTTATACGTTATAACGTATTACCATATAACGTTATACGTTATATCGTAATGCTACATAACGTTATAGGTTATATCTTACTGCTACATAGCGTTATACGTTATATGGTAATGCTACATAACGTTATACGTTATATCGTAATGCTACATAACGTTATACGGTATATCGTAATGCTACATAACGTTATACGTTATATCTTTCTGCTACATAACGTTATACGTTATAACGTATTACCATATAACGTTATATGTTACATCGTAATGCTACATAACGTTATCCGTTATATCGTAATGCTACATATCGTTATACGTTATATCGTAATGCTACATAACGTTATACGTTTAAACGTATTACCATATAACGTTATACGTTACATCGTAATGCTAGATAACGTTATACGTCATATCGTAATGCTACATAACGTTATACGTTATATCGTAATGCTGCACAACCTTATACGTTATAACGTATTACCATATAACGTTATACGTTATATCGTAATGCTACATAACGTTATACGTTGTATCGTAATGCTACATAACGTTGTACGTTATATCGTAATGCTACATAACGTTATACGTTATATAGTAATGCTACATAACGTTATGCGTTATAACGTATTACCATATAACGTTATACGTTATATCGTAATGCTACATAACGTTATAGGTTATATCTTACTGCTACATAACGTTATACGTTATATCGTAATGCTACATAACGTTATACGTTATATCGTAATGCTACATAACGTTATACGTTATATCGTAATGCTGCACAACCTTATTCGTTATAACGTATTACCATATAACGTTATACGTTACATCGTAATGCTACATAACGTTATACGTTATATCGTAATGCTACATAACGTTATACGTTATATCGTAATGCTACATAACGTTATACGTTATATCGTAATGCTACATAACGTTATACGTTATAACGTATTACCATATAACGTTATACGTTACATCGTAATGCTACATAACATTATACGTTATATCGTAATGCTACATAACGTTATACGTTATATGGTAATGCTACATATCGTTATACGTTATAACGTATTACCATATAACGTTATACGTTACATCGTAATGCTACATAACGTTATACGTTATAACGTAATGCTACATAACGTTATACGTTATAACGTAATACTACATAACGTTATATGTTATAACGTAATACTATATAACGTTATACGTTATATCGTTATGCTACATAACGTTATACGTTATATCGTAATGCTACACAACGTTATACGTTATATTGTAATGCTACATAACGTTATACGTTATATGGTAATGCTACATATCGTTATACGTTATAACATATTACCATATAACGTTATTCGTTATATCGTAATGCTACATAACGTTATACGTTATATCGTAATGCTACATAACGTTATACGTTATATCGTAATGCTACATAACGTTATACGTTATAACGTATTACCATATAACGTTATACGTTACATCGTAATGCTATATAACGTTATACGTTACACCTTACAGCTACATAACGTTATACGCTATATCGTACTGCTAGATAACGTTATACGTTATATCGTAATGCTACATAACGTTATACGTTGTATCGTAATGCTACATAACGTTGTACGTTATATCGTAATGCTACAAAACGTTATACGTTATATCGTAATGCTACATAACGTTATACGTTATAACGTATTACCATATAACGTTATACGTTACATCGTAATGCTACATAACGTTATACGTTATATCGTAATGCTACACAACGTTATACGTCATATTGTAATGCTACATAACGTTATACGTTATATGGTAATGCTACATATCGTTATACGTTATAACGTATTACCATATAACGTTATTCGTTATATGGTAATGCCACATAACGTTATACGCTATATCGTACTGCTAGATAACGTTATACGTTATATCGTAATGCTACAAAACGTTAGACGTTATATTGTAATGCTACATAACGTTATACGTTATATGGTAATGCTACATATCGTTATACGTTATATCGTATTACCATATAACGTTATTCGTTATACCGTAATGCTACATAATGTTATACGTTATATCGTAATGCTACATAACGTTATACGTTATATCGTAATGCTACATAACGTTATACGTTATAACGTAATACTACATAACGTTATACCTTATAACGTAATACCATATAACGTTATACGTTATATCGTTATGCTACATAACGTTATACATTATATCGTAATGCTACATAACGTTATACGTTATATCGTAATGCTACATAACGTTATACGTTGTATCGTAATGCTACATAACGTTGTACGTTATATCGTAATGCTACATAACGTTATACGTTATATCGTAATGCTACATAACGTTATACGTTATATCGTAATGCTACATAACGTTATAGGTTATATCTTACTGCTACATAACGTTATACGTTACATGGTAATGCTACATAACGTTATACGTTATATCGTAATGCTACATAACGTTATACTGTATATCGTAATGCTACATAACGTTATACATTATATCTTTCTGCTACATAACGTTATACGTTATAACGTATTACCATATAACGTTATATGTTACATCGTAATGCTACATAACGTTATACGTTATATCGTAATGCTACATAACGTTATACGTTATATCGTAATGCTACATAACGTTATACGTTATATCGTAATGCTACATAACGTTATACGTTATATCGTAATGCTACATAACGTTATACGTTATAACGTATTACCATATAACGTTATACGTTACATCGTAATGCTACATAACGTTATACGTTATATCGTAATGCTACATAACGTTATACGTTGTATCGTAATGCTACATAACGTTGTACGTTATATCGTAATGCTACATAACGTTATACGTTATATAGTAATGCTACATAACGTTATGCGTTATAACGTATTACCATATAACGTTATACGTTATATCGTAATGCTACATAACGTTATAGGTTATATCTTACTGCTACATAACGTTATACGTTATATCGTAATGCTACATAACGTTATACGTTATATCGTAATGCTACATAACGTTATACGTTATATCGTAATGCTGCACAACCTTATTCGTTATAACGTATTACCATATAACGTTATACGTTACATCGTAATGCTACATAACGTTATACGTTATATCGTAATGCTACATAACGTTATACGTTATATCGTAATGCTACATAACGTTATACGTTATATCGTAATGCTACATAACGTTATACGTTATAACGTATTACCATATAAAGTTATACGTTATATGGTAATGCTACATATCGTTATACGTTATATCGTATTACCATATAACGTTATTCGTTATATCGTAATGCTACATAATGTTATACGTTATATCGTAATGCTACATAACGTTATACGTTATATCGTAATGCTACATAACGTTATACGTTATAACGTAATACTACATAACGTTATACGTTATAACGTAATACCATATAACGTTATACGTTATATCGTTATGCTACATAACGTTATACATTATATCGTAATGCTACATAACGTTATACGTTATATCGTTATGCTACATAACGTTATACGTTATATCGTAATGCTACACAACGTTATACGTTATATTGCAATGCTACATAACGTTATACGCTATGTGGTAATGCTACATATCGTTATACGTTATAACATATTACCATATAACGTTATTCGTTATATCGTAATGCTACATAACGTTATACGTTATATCGTAATGCTACATAACGTTATACGTTATATCGTAATGCTACATAACGTTATACGTTATAACGTATTACCATATAACGTTATACGTTACATCGTAATGCTATATAACGTTATACATTATATCTTTCTGCTACATAACGTTATACGTTATAACGTATTACCATATAACGTTATATGTTACATCGTAATGCTACATAACGTTATAGGTTATATCTTACTGCTACATAACGTTATACGTTATATCGTAATGCTACATAACGTTATACGTTATATCGTAATGCTACATAACGTTATACGTTATATCGTAATGCTACATAACGTTATACGTTATATCGTAATGCTACATAACGTTATACGTTATAACGTATTACCATATAACGTTATACGTTACATCGTAATGCTACATAACGTTATACGTTATATCGTAATGCTACATAACGTTATACGTTGTATCGTAATGCTACATAACGTTGTACGTTATATCGTAATGCTACATAACGTTATACGTTATATAGTAATGCTACATAACGTTATGCGTTATAACGTATTACCATATAACGTTATACGTTATATCGTAATGCTACATAACGTTATAGGTTATATCTTACTGCTACATAACGTTATACGTTATATCGTAATGCTACATAACGTTATACGTTATATCGTAATGCTACATAACGTTATACGTTATATCGTAATGCTGCACAACCTTATTCGTTATAACGTATTACCATATAACGTTATACGTTACATCGTAATGCTACATAACGTTATACGTTATATCGTAATGCTACATAACGTTATACGTTATATCGTAATGCTACATAACGTTATACGTTATATCGTAACGCTACATAACGTTATACGTTATAACGTATTACCATATAACGTTATACGTTATATGGTAATGCTACATATCGTTATACGTTATATCGTATTACCATATAACGTTATTCGTTATATCGTAATGCTACATAATGTTATACGTTATATCGTAATGCTACATAACGTTATACGTTATATCGTAATGCTACATAACGTTATACGTTATAACGTAATACTACATAACGTTATACGTTATAACGTAATACCATATAACGTTATACGTTATATCGTTATGCTACATAACGTTATACATTATATCGTAATGCTACATAACGTTATACGTTATATCGTTATGCTACATAACGTTATACGTTATATCGTAATGCTACACAACGTTATACGTTATATTGTAATGCTACATAACGTTATACGCTATGTGGTAATGCTACATATCGTTATACGTTATAACATATTACCATATAACGTTATTCGTTATATCGTAATGCTACATAACGTTATACGTTATATCGTAATGCTACATAACGTTATACGTTATATCGTAATGCTACATAACGTTATACGTTATAACGTATTACCATATAACGTTATACGTTACATCGTAATGCTATATAACGTTATACATTATATCTTTCTGCTACATAACGTTATACGTTATAACGTATTACCATATAACGTTATATGTTACATCGTAATGCTACATAACGTTATACGTTATATCGTAATGCTACATAACGTTATACGTTATATCGTAATGCTACATAACGTTATACGTTATATCGTAATGCTACATAACGTTATACGTTATATCGTAATGCTACATAACGTTATACGTTATAACGTATTACCATATAACGTTATACGTTACATCGTAATGCTACATAACGCTATACGTTATATCGTAATGCTACATAACGTTATACGTTATATGGTAATGCTACATATCGTTATACGTTATAACGTATTACCATATAACGTTATACGTTACATCGTAATGCTACATAACGTTATACGTTATAACGTAATGCTACATAACGTTATACGTTATAACGTAATACTACATAACGTTATATGTTATAACGTAATACTATATAACGTTATACGTTATATCGTAATGCTACATAACGTTGTACGTTATATCGTAATGCTACATAACGTTGTACGTTATATCGTAATGCTACATAACGTTATACGTTATATCGTAATGCTACATAACGTTATACGTTATATCGTAATGCTACATAACGTTATAGGTTATATCTTACTGCTACATAACGTTATACGTTATATCGTAATGCTACATAACGTTATACTGTATATCGTAATGCTACATAACGTTATACATTATATCTTTCTGCTACATAACGTTATACGTTATAACGTATTACCATATAACGTTATATGTTACATCGTAATGCTACATAACGTTATCCGTTATATCGTAATGCTACATAACGTTATACGTTATATCGTAATGCTACATAACGTTATACGTTATATCGTAATGCTACATAACGTTATACGTTATAACGTAATCCTACATAACGTTATACGTTATAACGTAATACTATATAACGTTATACGTTATATCGTTATGCTACATAACGTTATACATTATATCGTAATGCTACATAACGTTATACGTTATATCGTAATGCTACATAACGTTATACGTTGTATCGTAATGCTACATAACGTTATACGTTATATCGTAATGCTACATAACGTTATACGTTTAAACGTATTACCATATAACGTTATACGTTACATCGTAATGCTAGATAACGTTATACGTCATATCGTAATGCTACATAACGTTATACGTTATATCGTAATGCCACATAACGTTATACGCTATATCGTAATGCTACATAACGTTATACGTTATATCGTAATGCTACATAACGTTATACTGTATATCGTAATGCTACATAACGTTATACGTTATATCTTTCTGCTACATAACGTTATACGTTATATCGTAATGCTACATAACGTTATACGTTATAACGTATTACCATATAACGTTATACGTTATATCGTAGTGCTACATAACGTTATACGTTATATCGTAATGCTACATAACGTTATACGTTATAACGTATTACCATATAACGTTATACGTTATATCGTAATGCTACATAACCTTATAGGTTATATCTTACTGCTACATAGCGTTATACGTTATATGGTAATGCTACATAACGTTATACGTTATATCGTAATGCTACATAACGTTATACGGTATATCGTAATGCTACATAACGTTATACGTTATATCTTTCTGCTACATAACGTTATACGTTATAACGTATTACCATATAACGTTATATGTTACATCGTAATGCTACATAACGTTATCCGTTATATCGTAATGCTACATATCGTTATACGTTATATCGTAATGCTACATAACGTTATACGTTTAAACGTATTACCATATAACGTTATACGTTACATCGTAATGCTAGATAACGTTATACGTCATATCGTAATGCTACATAACGTTATACGTTATATCGTAATGCCACATAACGTTATGCGCTATATCGTACTGCTAGAGAACGTTATTCGTTATATCGTAATGCTACATAACGTTATACGTTGTATCGTAATGCTACATAACGTTGTACGTTATATCGTAATGCTACATAACGTTACACGTTATACCGTAATGCTACACAACGTTATACGTTATAACGTATTACCATATAACGTTATACGTTATATCGTAATGCTACATAACGTTATAGGTTATATCTTACTGCTACATAACGTTATACGTTATATCGTAATGCTACATAACGTTATACGTTATATCGTAATGCTGCACAACCTTATACGTTATAACGTATTACCATATAACGTTATACGTTATATCGTAATGCTACATAACGTTATACGTTGTATCGTAATGCTACATAACGTTGTACGTTATATCGTAATGCTACATAACGTTATACGTTATATAGTAATGCTACATAACGTTATACGTTATAACGTATTACCATATAACGTTATACGTTATATCGTAATGCTACATAACGTTATAGGTTATATCTTACTGCTACATAACGTTATACGTTATATCGTAATGCTACATAACGTTATACGTTATATCGTAATGCTACATAACGTTATACGTTATATCGTAATGCTGCACAACCTTATACGTTATAACGTATTACCATATAACGTTATACGTTATATCGTAATGCTACATAACGTTATAGGTTATATCTTACTGCTACATAACGTTATACGTTATATCGTAATGCTACATAACGTTATACGTTATATCGTAATGCTGCACAACCTTATACGTTATAACGTATTACCATATAACGTTATACGTTATATCGTAATGCTACATATCGTTATACGTTGTATCGTAATGCTACATAACGTTATACGTTATATCGTAATGCTACATAACGTTATACGTTATATCGTAATGCTACATAACGTTATACGTTATATCGTAATGCTACATAACGTTATACGTTATAACGTAATACCATATAACGTTATACGTTACATCGTAATGCTACATAACGTTATACGTTATATCGTAATGCTACATAACGTTATACGTTATATGGTAATGCTACATATCGTTATACGTTATAACGTATTACCATATAACGTTATACGTTACATCGTAATGCTACATAACGTTATACGTTATAACGTAATGCTACATAACGTTATACGTTATAACGTAATACTACATAACGTTATATGTTATAACGTAATACTATATAACGTTATACGTTATATCGTTATGCTACATAACGTTATACGTTATATCGTAATGCTACACAACGTTATACGTTATATTGTAATGCTACATAACGTTATACGTTATATGGTAATGCTACATATCGTTATACGTTATAACGTATTACCATATAACGTTATTCGTTATATCGTAATGCTACATAACGTTATACGTTATATCGTAATGCTACATAACGTTATACGTTATATCGTAATGCTACATAACGTTATACGTTATAACGTATTACCATATAACGTTATACGTTACATCGTAATGCAACATAACGTTATACGTTATATCGTAATGCTACATAACGTTATACGTTATATCTTTCTGCTACATAACGTTATACGTTATATCCTAATGCTACATAACGTTATACGCTGTATCGTAATGCTACATAGCGTTATACGTTATAACGTAATACTACATAACGTTATACGTTATATTGTAATGCTACATAACGTTATAAGTTATATGGTAATGCTACATAACGTTATACGTTATAATGTATTACCATATAACGTTATACATTATATCGTAATGCTACATAACGTTATACGTTATATCGTAATGCTACATAGCGTTATACGTTATAACGTAATACTACATAACGTTATACGTTATATTGTAATGCTACATAACGTTATAAGTTATATGGTAATGCTACATAACGTTATACGTTATAATTTATTACCATATAACGTTATACATTATATCGTAATGCTACATAACGTTATACGTTATATCGTAATGCTACATAACGTTATACGTTATATCGTAATGCTACATAACGTTATACGTTATATCGTAATGCCACACAACGTTATACGTTATAACGTATTACCATATAACGTTATACGTTATATAGTAATGCTACATAACGTTATGAGTTATATCGTAATGCTACATAACGTTATACGATATGACGCAATACTACATATCGTTATACGTTATAACGTAATACTACAAACCGTTATACGTTATATTGTAATGCTACATAATGTTGTAAGTTATATCGTAATGCTACATAACGTTATACGTTATATCGTAATGCTACATAACGTTATACGTTATAACGTATTACCATATAACGTTATACGTCATGTCGTAATGCTACATAACGTTATACGTTATATCGTAATGCCACATAACGTTATACGCTATATCGTACTGCTAGATAACGTTATACGTTATATCGTTATGCTACATAACGTTATACGTTATATCGTAATGCTACATAATGTTATACGTTATATCGTAATGCTACATAACGTTATACGTTATAACGTATTACCATATAACGTTATACGTTACATCGTAATGCTACATAACGTTATACGTTATATCGTAATGCTACACAACGTTATACGTCATATTGTAATGCTACATAACGTTATACGTTATATGGTAATGCTACATATCGTTATACGTTATAACGTATAACCATATAACGTTATTCGTTATATGGTAATGCTACATAACGTTGTACGTTATAACGTATTACCATATAACGTTATAAGTTACATCGTAATGCTACATAACGTTATACGTCATATCGTAATGCTACATAACGTTATACGTTATATCGTAATGCTACATAACGTTATCCGCTATATCGTACTGCTACATAACGTTATACCTTATATCGTAATTCTACATAACGTTATACGTTGTATCGTAATGCTACATAACGTTACACGTTATATCGTAATGCTACATAACGTTATACGTTATAACGTAATACTACATAACGTTATACGTTATAACGTAATACTACATAACGTTATAAGTTATAACGTATTACCATATAACGTTATTCGTTATATCGTAATGCTACATAACGTTATACGTTATATCGTAATGCTACATAACGTTATACGTTATATCGTAATGCTACATAACGTTATACGTTATAACGTATTACTACATAACGTTATATGTTATAACGTAATACTATATAACGTTATACGTTATATCGTTATGCTACATAACGTTATACGTTATATCGTAATGCTACACAACGTTATACGTTATATTGTAATGCTACATAACGTTATACGTTATATGGTAATGCTACATATCGTTATACGTTATAACATATTACCACATAACGTTATTCGTTATATCGTAATGCTACATAACGTTATACGTTATATCGTAATGCTACATAACGTTATACGTTATATCGTAATGCTACATAACGTTATACGTTATAACGTATTACCATATAACGTTATACGTTACATCGTAATGCTATATAACGTTATACGTTACATCGTAATGCTACATAACGTTATACGTTATATCGTAATGCTACACAACGTTATACGTCATATTGTAATGCTACATAACGTTATACGTTATATGGTAATGCTACATATCGTTATACGTTATAACGTATTACCATATAACGTTATTCGTTATGTGGTAATGCCACATAACGTTATACGCTATATCGTACTGCTAGATAACGTTATACGTTATATCGTAATGCTACATAACGTTATACGTTGTATCGTAATGCTACATAACGTTGTACGTTATATCGTAATGCTACAAAACGTTATACGTTATATTGTAATGCTACATAACGTTATACGTTATATGGTAATGCTACATATCGTTATACGTTATATCGTATTACCATATAACGTTATTCGTTATATCGTAATGCTACATAATGTTATACGTTATATCGTAATGCTACATAACGTTATACGTTATATCGTAATGCTACATAACGTTATACGTTATAACGTAATACTACATAACGTTATACGTTATAACGTAATACCATATAACGTTATACGTTATATCGTAATGCTACATAACGTTATACGTTGTATCGTAATGCTACATAACGTTGTACGTTATATCGTAATGCTACATAACGTTATACGTTATATCGTAATGCTACATAACGTTATACGTTATATCGTAATGCTACATAACGTTATACGTTATAACGTAATACTACATAACGTTATACGTTATAACGTAATACCATATAACGTTATACGTTATATCGTTATGCTACATAACGTTATACATTATATCGTAATGCTACATAACGTTATACGTTATATCGTAATGCTACATAACGTTATACGTTGTATCGTAATGCTACATAACGTTGTACGTTATATCGTAATGCTACATAACGTTATACGTTATATCGTAATGCTACATAACGTTATACGTTATATCGTAATGCTACATAACGTTATAGGTTATATCTTACTGCTACATAACGTTATACGTTATATGGTAATGCTACATAACGTTATACGTTATATCGTAATGCTACATAACGTTATACTGTATATCGTAATGCTACATAACGTTATACATTATATCTTTCTGCTACATAACGTTATACGTTATAACGTATTACCATATAACGTTATATGTTACATCGTAATGCTACATAACGTTATCCGTTATATCGTAATGCTCCATAACGTTATACGTTATATCGTAATGCTACATAACGTTATACGTTATATCGTAATGCTACATAACGTTATACGTTATAACGTAATCCCACATAACGTTATACGTTATAACGAAATACTATATAACGTTATACGTTATATCGTTATGCTACATAACGTTATTCATTATATCGTAATGCTACATAACGTTATACGTTATATCGTAATGCTACATAACGTTATACATTGTATCGTAATGCTACATAACGTTATACGTTATATCGTAATGCTACATAACGTTATACGTTTAAACGTATTACCATATAACGTTATACGTTACATCGTAATGCTAGATAACGTTATACGTCATATCGTAATGCTACATAACGTTATACGTTATATCGTAATGCCACATAACGTTATACGCTATATCGTAATGCTACATAACGTTATACGTTATATCGTAATGCTACATAACGTTATACTGTATATCGTAATGCTACATAACGTTATACGTTATATCTTTCTGCTACATAACGTTATACGTTATATCGTAATGCTACATAACGTTATACGTTATAACGTATTACCATATAACGTTATACGTTATATCGTAATGCTACATAACGTTATACGTTATATCGTAATGCCACATAACGTTATACGTTATAACGTATTACCATATAACGTTATACGTTATATCGTAATGCTACATAACGTTATAGGTTATATCTTACTGCTACATAGCGTTATACGTTATATGGTAATGCTACATAACGTTATACGTTATATCGTAATGCTACATAACGTTATACGGTATATCGTAATGCTACATAACGTTATACGTTATATCTTTCTGCTACATAACGTTATACGTTATAACGTATTACCATATAACGTTATATGTTACATCGTAATGCTACATAACGTTATCCGTTATATCGTAATGCTACATATCGTTATACGTTATATCGTAATGCTACATAACGTTATACGTTTAAACGTATTACCATATAACGTTATACGTTACATCGTAATGCTAGATAACGTTATACGTCATATCGTAATGCTACATAACGTTATACGTTATATCGTAATGCCACATAACGTTATACGCTATATCGTACTGCTAGATAACGTTATTCGTTATATCGTAATGCTACATAACGTTATACGTTGTATCGTAATGCTACATAACGTTGTACGTTATATCGTAATGCTACATAACGTTACACGTTATACCGTAATGCTACACAACGTTATACGTTATAACGTATTACCATATAACGTTATACGTTATATCGTAATGCTACATAACGTTATAGGTTATATCTAACTGCTACATAACGTTATACGTTATATCGTAATGCTACATAACGTTATACGTTATATCGTAATGCTGCACAACCTTATACGTTATAACGTATTACCATATAACGTTATACGTTATATCGTAATGCTACATAACGTTATTCGTTGTATCGTAATGCTACATAACGTTGTACGTTATATCGTAATGCTACATAACGTTATACGTTATATAGTAATGCTACATAACGTTATACGTTATAACGTATTACCATATAACGTTATACGTTATATCGTAATGCTACATAACGTTATAGGTTATATCTTACTGCTACATAACGTTATACGTTATATCGTAATGCTACATAACGTTATACGTTATATCGTAATGCTACATAACGTTATACGTTATATCGTAATGCTGCACAACCTTATACGTTATAACGCATTACCATATAACGTTATACGTTATATCGTAATGCTACATAACGTTATAGGTTATATCTTACTGCTACATAACGTTATACGTTATATCGTAATGCTACATAACGTTATACGTTATATCGTAATGCTGCACAACCTTATACGTTATAACGTATTACCATATAACGTTATACGTTATATCGTAATGCTACATAACGTTATACGTTATATCGTTATGCTACATAACGTTATACGTTATATCGTAATGCTACACAACGTTATACGTTATATTGTAATGCTACATAACGTTATACGTTACATCGTAATGCTACATAACGTTATACGTTATAACGTAATGCTACATAACGTTATACGTTATAACGTAATACTACATAACGTTATATGTTATAACGTAATACTATATAACGTTATACGTTATATCGTTATGCTACATAACGTTATACGTTATATCGTAATGCTACACAACGTTATACGTTATATTGTAATGCTACATAACGTTATACGTTATATGGTAATGCTACATATCGTTATACGTTATAACGTATTACCATATAACGTTATTCGTTATATCGTAATGCTACATAACGTTATACGTTATATCGTAATGCTACATAACGTTATACGTTATATCGTAATGCTACATAACGTTATACGTTATAACGTATTACCATATAACGTTATACGTTACATCGTAATGCAACATAACGTTATACGTTATATCGTAATGCTACATAACGTTATACGTTATATCTTTCTGCTACATAACGTTGTACGTTATATCCTAATGCTACATAACGTTATACGCTGTATCGTAATGCTACATAGCGTTATACGTTATAACGTAATACTACATAACGTTATACGTTATATTGTAATGCTACATAACGTTATAAGTTATATGGTAATGCTACATAACGTTATACGTTATAATGTATTACCATATAACGTTATACATTATATCGTAATGCTACATAACGTTATACGTTATATCGTAATGCTACATAACGTTATACGTTATATCGTAATGCTACATAACGTTATATGTTATATCGTAATGCCACACAACGTTATACGTTATAACGTATTACCATATAACGTTATACGTTATATAGTAATGCTACATAACGTTATACGTTATATCTTACTGCTACATAACGTTATGAGTTATATCGTAATGCTACATAACGTTATACGTTATGTCGGAATGCTACATAACGTTATACGTTATATCGTAATGCTACATGACGTTATACGTTATATCGTAATGCTACATAACGTTATACGTTATATCCTAATGCTACATAACGTTATACGCTGTATCGTAATGCTACATAGCGTTATACGTTATAACGTAATACTACATAACGTTATACGTTATATTGTAATGCTACATAACGTTATAAGTTATATGGTAATGCTACATAACGTTATACGTTATAATGTATTACCATATAACGTTATACATTATATCGTAATGCTACATAACGTTATACGTTATATCGTAATGCTACATAACGTTATACGTTATATCGTAATGCTACATAACGTTATACGTTATATCGTAATGCCACACAACGTTATACGTTATAACGTATTACCATATAACGTTATACGTTATATAGTAATGCTACATAACGTTATGAGTTATATCGTAATGCTACATAACGTTATACGATATGACGTAATACTACATATCGTTATACGTTATAACGTAATGCTACATAACGTTATACGTTATATCGTAATGCTACACAACGTTATACGTCATATTGTAATGCTACATAACGTTATAGGTTATATGGTAATGCTACATATCGTTATACGTTATATCGTAATGCTACATAATGTTATACGTTATATCGTAATGCTACATAACGTTATACGTTATAACCTATTACCATATAACGTTATACGTTATATGGTAATGCTACATAACGTTGTACGTTATAACGTATTACCATATAACGTTATAAGTTACATCGTAATGCTACATAACGTTATACGTCATATCGTAATGCTACATAACGTTATACGTTATATCGTAATGCTACATAACGTTATCCGCTATGTCGTACTGCTACATAACGTTATACCTTATATCGTAATTCTACATAACGTTATACGTTGTATCGTAATGCTACATAACGTTATACGTTATATCGTAATGCTACATAACGTTATACGTTATAACGTAATACTACATAACGTTATACGTTATAACGTAATACTACATAACGTTATAAGTTATAACGTATTACCATATAACGTTATACGTTATATCGTAATGCTACATAACGTTATACGTTATATCGTAATGCTACATAACGTTATACGTTGTATCGTAATGCTACATAACGTTGTACGTTATATCGTAATGCTACATAACGTTATACGTTATAACGTAATACTACATAACGGTATAAGTTATAACGTATTACCATATAACGTTATACGTTATATCGTAATGCTACATAACGTTATACGTTATATCGTAATGCTACATAACGTTATACGTTATGTCGGAATGCTACATAACGTTATACGTTATATCGTAATGCTACATGACGTTATACGTTATAACGTATTACCATATAACGTTATACGTTATATCGTAATGCTACATAACGTTATACGTTATATCCTAATGCTACATAACGTTATACGCTGTATCGTAATGCTACATAGCGTTATACGTTATAACGTAATACTACATAACGTTATACGTTATATTGTAATGCTACATAACGTTATAAGTTATATGGTAATGCTACATAACGTTATACGTTATAATGTATTACCATATAACGTTATACATTATATCGTAATGCTACATAACGTTATACGTTATATCGTAATGCTACATAACGTTATACGTTATATTGTAATGCTACATAACGTTATACGTTATATCGTAATGCCACACAACGTTATACGTTATAACGTATTACCATATAACGTTATACGTTATATAGTAATGCTACATAACGTTATGAGTTATATCGTAATGCTACATAACGTTATACGATATGACGTAATACTACATATCGTTATACGTTATAACGTAATACTACAAACCGTTATACGTTATATTGTAATGCTACATAATGTTGTAAGTTATATCGTAATGCTACATAACGTTATACGTTATATCGTAATGCTACATAACGTTATACGTTATAACGTATTACCATATAACGTTATACGTCATGTCGTAATGCTACATAACGTTATACGTTATATCGTAATGCCACATAACGTTATACGCTATATCGTACTGCTAGATAACGTTATACGTTATATCGTTATGCTACATAACGTTATACGTTATAACGTATTACCATATAACGTTATACGTTATATAGTAATGCTACATAACGTTATGAGTTATATCGTAATGCTACATAACGTTATACGATATGACGTAATACTACATATCGTTATACGTTATAACGTAATACTACAAACCGTTATACGTTATATTGTAATGCTACATAATGTTGTAAGTTATATCGTAATGCTACATAATGTTATACGTTATATCGTAATGCTACATAACGTTATACGTTATAACGTATTACCATATAACGTTATACGTTACATCGTAATGCTACATAACGTTATACGTTATATCGTAATGCTACACAACGTTATACGTCATATTGTAATGCTACATAACGTTATACGTTATATGGTAATGCTACATATCGTTATACGTTATAACGTATTACCATATAACGTTATTCGTTATATGGTAATGCTACATAACGTTGTACGTTATAACGTATTACCATATAACGTTATAAGTTAGCTACATAACGTTATACGTTATATCGTTATGCTACATAACGTTATACGTTATATCGTAATGCTACATAATGTTATACGTTATGTCGGAATGCTACATAACGTTATACGTTATATCGTAATGCTACATAACGTTATACGTCATATCGTAGTGCCACACAACGTTATACGTTGTATCGTAATGCTACATAACGTTATAAGTTATATGGTAATGCTACATAACGTTATACGTTATAATGTATTACCATATAACGTTATACATTATATCGTAATGCTACATAACGTTATACGTTATATCGTAATGCTACATAACGTTATACGTTATATCGTAATGCCACACAACGTTATACGTTATAACGTATTACCATATAACGTTATACGTTATATAGTAATGCTACATAACGTTATGAGTTATATCGTAATGCTACATAACGTTATACGATATGACGTAATACTGCATATCGTTATACGTTATAACGTAATACTACAAACCGTTATACGTTATATTGTAATGCTACATAATGTTGTAAGTTATATCGTAATGCTACATAACGTTATACGTTATATCGTAATGCTACATAACGTTATACGTTATAACGTATTACCATATAACGTTATACGTCATGTCGTAATGCTACATAACGTTATACGTTATATCGTAATGCCACATAACGTTATACGCTATATCGTACTGCTAGATAACGTTATACGTTATATCGTTATGCTACATAACGTTATACGTTATATCGTAATGCTACATAATGTTATACGTTATATCGTAATGCTACATAACGTTATACGTTATAACGTATTACCATATAACGTTATACGTTACATCATAATGCTACATAACGTTATACGTTATATCGTAATGCTACACAACGTTATACGTCATATTGTAATGCTACATAACGTTATACGTTATATGGTAATGCTACATATCGTTATACGTTATAACGTATAACCATATAACGTTATTCCTTATATGGTAATGCTACATAACGTTGTACGTTATAACGTATTACCATATAACGTTATATGTTACATCGTAATGCTACATAACGTTATACGTCATATCGTAATGCTACATAACGTTATACGTTATATCGTAATGCTACATAACGTTATCCGCTATATCGTACTGCTACATAACGTTATACCTTATATCGTAATTCTACATAACGTTATACGTTGTATCGTAATGCTACATAACGTTATACGTTATATCGTAATGCTACATAACGTTATACGTTATAACGTAATACTACATAACGTTATACGTTATAACGTAATACTACATAACGTTATAAGTTATAACGTATTACCATATAACGTTATACGTTATATCGTAATGCTACATAACGTTATACGTTATATCGTAATGCTACATAACGTTATACGTTGTATCGTAATGCTACATAACGTTGTACGTTATATCGTAATGCTACATAACGTTATACGTTATAACGTAATACTACATAACGGTATAAGTTATAACGTATTACCATATAACGTTATACGTTATATCGTAATGCTACATAACGTTATACGTTATATCGTAATGCTACATAACGTTATACGTTATGTCGGTATGCTACATAACGTTATACGTTATATCGTAATGCTACATGACGTTATACGTTATATCGTAATGCTACATAACGTTATACGTTATATCCTAATGCTACATAACGTTATACGCTGTATCGTAATGCTACATAGCGTTATACGTTATAACGTAATACTACATAACGTTATACGTTATATTGTAATGCTACATAACGTTATAAGTTATATGGTAATGCTACATAACGTTATACGTTATAATGTATTACCATATAACGTTATACATTATATCGTAATGCTACATAACGTTATACGTTATATCGTAATGCTACATAACGTTATACGTTATATCGTAATGCTACATAACGTTATACGTTATATCGTAATGCCACACAACGTTATACGTTATAACGTATTACCATATAACGTTATACGTTATATAGTAATGCTACATAACGTTATGAGTTATATCGTAATGCTACATAACGTTATACGATATGACGTAATACTACATATCGTTATACGTTATAACGTAATACTACAAACCGTTATACGTTATATTGTAATGCTACATAATGTTGTAAGTTATATCGTAATGCTACATAACGTTATACGTTATATCGTAATGCTACATAACGTTATACGTTATAACGTATTACCATATAACGTTATACGTCATGTCGTAATGCTACATAACGTTATACGTTATATCGTAATGCCACATAACGTTATACGCTATATCGTACTGCTAGATAACGTTATACGTTATATCGTTATGCTACATAACGTTATACGTTATATCGTAATGCTACATAATGTTATACGTTATATCGTAATGCTACATAACGTTATACGTTATAACGTATTACCATATAACGTTATACGTTACATCGTAATGCTACATAACGTTATACGTTATATCGTAATGCTACACAACGTTATACGTCATATTGTAATGCTACATAACGTTATACGTTATATGGTAATGCTACATATCGTTATACGTTATAACGTATTACCATATAACGTTATTCGTTATATGGTAATGCTACATAACGTTGTACGTTATAACGTATTACCATATAACGTTATAAGTTACATCGTAATGCTACATAACGTTATACGTCATATCGTAATGCCACATAACGTTATACGTTATATCGTAATGCTACATAACGTTATACGCTATATCGTACTGCTACATAACGTTATACCTTATATCGTAATTCTACATAACGTTATACGTTGTATCGTAATGCTACATAACGTTATACGTTATATCGTAATGCTACATAACGTTATACGTTATAACGTAATACTACATAACGTTATACGTTATAACGTAATACTACATCACGTTATAAGTTATAACGTATTACCATATAACGTTATACGTTATATCGTAATGCTACATAACGTTATACGTTATATCGTAATGCTACATAACGTTATACGTTGTATCGTAATGCTACATAACGTTGTACGTTATATCGTAATGCTACATAACGTTATACGTTATATCGTAATGCTACATAACGTTATACGTTATAACGTATTACCATATAACGTTATACGTTATATCGTAATGTTACATAACGTTATAGGTTATATCTTACTGCTACATAACGTTATACGTTATATCGTAATGCTACATAACGTTATACGTTATATCGTAATGCTGCACAACGTTATACGTTATAACGTATTACCATATAACGTTATACGTTATATCGTAATGCTACATAACGTTATACGTTATATAGTAATGCTACATAACGTTATACGTTATATCGTAATGCTACATAACGCTATACGTTATAACGTAATACTACATAACGTTATACGTTATAACGTAATACTATATAACGTTATACGTTATATCGTTATGCTACATAACGTTATACGTTATATCGTAATGCTACACAACGTTACACGTTATATTGTAATGCTACATAACGTTATACGTTATATGGTAATGCTACATATCGTTATACGTTATATCGTAATGCTACATAACGTTATACGTTTAAACGTATTACCATGTAACGTTATACGTCATGTCGTAATGCTACATAACGTTATACGTTATATCGTAATGCTACACAACGTTATACGTCATATTGTAATGCTACATAACGTTATACGTTATATGGTAATGCTACATATCGTTATACGTTATAACGTATAACCATATAACGTTATTCCTTATATGGTAATGCTACATAACGTTGTACGTTATAACGTATTACCATATAACGTTATATGTTACATTGTAATGCTACATAACGTTATACGTCATATCGTAATGCTACATAACGTTATACGTTATATCGTAATGCTACATAACGTTATCCGCTATATCGTACTGCTACATAACGTTATACCTTATATCGTAATTCTACATAACGTTATACGTTGTATCGTAATGCTACATAACGTTATACGTTATATCGTAATGCTACATAACGTTATACGTTATAACGTAATACTACATAACGTTATACGTTATAACGTAATACTACATAACGTTATAAGTTATAACGTATTACCATATAACGTTATACGTTATATCGTAATGCTACATAACGTTATACGTTATATCGTAATGCTACATAACGTTATACGTTGTATCGTAATGCTACATAACGTTGTACGTTATATCGTAATGCTACATAACGTTATACGTTATAACGTAATACTACATAACGGTATAAGTTATAACGTATTACCATATAACGTTATACGTTATATCGTAATGCTACATAACGTTATACGTTATATCGTAATGCTACATAACGTTATACGTTATGTCGGAATGCTACATAACGTTATACGTTATATCGTAATGCTACATGACGTTATACGTTATATCGTAATGCTACATAACGTTATACGTTATATCCTAATGCTACATAACGTTATACGCTGTATCGTAATGCTACATAGCGTTATACGTTATAACGTAATACTACATAACGTTATACGTTATATTGTAATGCTACATAACGTTATAAGTTATATGGTAATGCTACATAACGTTATACGTTATAATGTATTACCATATAACGTTATACATTATATCGTAATGCTACATAACGTTATACGTTATATCGTAATGCTACATAACGTTATACGTTATATCGTAATGCTACATAACGTTATACGTTATATCGTAATGCCACACAACGTTATACGTTATAACGTATTACCATATAACGTTATACGTTATATAGTAATGCTACATAACGTTATGAGTTATATCGTATTGCTACATAACGTTATACGATATGACGTAATACTACATATCGTTATACGTTATAACGTAATACTACAAACCGTTATACGTTATATTGTAATGCTACATAATGTTGTAAGTTATATCGTAATGCTACATAACGTTATACGTTATATCGTAATGCTACATAACGTTATACGTTATAACGTATTACCATATAACGTTATACGTCATGTCGTAATGCTACATAACGTTATACGTTATATCGTAATGCCACATAACGTTATACGCTATATCGTACTGCTAGATAACGTTATACGTTATATCGTTATGCTACATAACGTTATACGTTATATCGTAATGCTACATAATGTTATACGTTATATCGTAATGCTACATAACGTTATACGTTATAACGTATTACCATATAACGTTATACGTTACATCGTAATGCTACATAACGTTATACGTTATATCGTAATGCTACACAACGTTATACGTCATATTGTAATGCTACATAACGTTATACGTTATATGGTAATGCTACATATCGTTATACGTTATAACGTATTACCATATAACGTTATTCGTTATATGGTAATGCTACATAACGTTGTACGTTATAACGTATTACCATATAACGTTATAAGTTACATCGTAATGCTACATAACGTTATACGTCATATCGTAATGCCACATAACGTTATACGTTATATCGTAATGCTACATAACGTTATACGCTATATCGTACTGCTACATAACGTTATACGTTGTATCGTAATGCTACATAACGTTATACGTTATATCGTAATGCTACATAACGTTATACGTTATAACGTAATACTACATAACGTTATACGTTATAACGTAATACTACATAACGTTATAAGTTATAACGTATTACCATATAACGTTATACGTTATATCGTAATGCTACATAACGTTATACGTTATATCGTAATGCTACATAACGTTATACGTTGTATCGTAATGCTACATAACGTTGTACGTTATATCGTAATGCTACATAACGTTATACGTTATATCGTAATGCTACATAACGTTATACGTTATAACGTATTACCATATAACGTTATACGTTATATCGTAATGTTACATAACGTTATAGGTTATATCTTACTGCTACATAACGTTATACGTTATATCGTAATGCTACATAACGTTATACGTTATATCGTAATGCTGCACAACGTTATACGTTATAACGTATTACCATATAACGTTATACGTTATATCGTAATGCTACATAACGTTATACGTTATATAGTAATGCTACATAACGTTATACGTTATATCGTAATGCTACATAACGCTATACGTTATAACGTAATACTACATAACGTTATACGTTATAACGTAATACTATATAACGTTATACGTTATATCGTTATGCTACATAACGTTATACGTTATATCGTAATGCTACACAACGTTACACGTTATATTGTAATGCTACATAACGTTATACGATATATGGTAATGCTACATATCGTTATACGTTATATCGTAATGCTACATAACGTTATACGTTTAAACGTATTACCATGTAACGTTATACGTCATGTCGTAAAGCTACATAACGTTATACGTTATATCGTAATGCCACATAACGTTATACGTTATATCGTAATGCTACATAACGTTATACGTTATATCCTAATGCTACATAACGTTATACGCTGTATCGTAATGCTACATAGCGTTATACGTTATAACGTAATACTACATAACGTTATACGTTATATTGTAATGCTACATAACGTTATAAGTTATATGGTAATGCTACATAACGTTATACGTTATAATGTATTACCATATACCGTTATACATTATATCGTAATGCTACATAACGTTATACGTTATATCGTAATGCTACATAACGTTATACGTTATATCGTAATGCTACATAACGTTATACGTTATATCGTAATGCCACACAACGTTATACGTTATAACGTATTACCATATAACGTTATACGTTATATAGTAATGCTACATAACGTTATGAGTTATATCGTAATGCTACATAACGTTATACGATATGACGTAATACTACATATCGTTATACGTTATAACGTAATACTACAAACCGTTATACGTTATATTGTAATGCTACATAATGTTGTAAGTTATATCGTAATGCTACATAACGTTATACGTTATATCGTAATGCTACATAACGTTATACGTTATAACGTATTACCATATAACGTTATACGTCATGTCGTAATGCTACATAACGTTATACGTTATATCGTAATGCCACATAACGTTATACGCTATATCGTACTGCTAGATAACGTTATACGTTATATCGTTATGCTACATAACGTTATACGTTATATCGTAATGCTACATAATGTTATACGTTATATCGTAATGCTACATAACGTTATACGTTATAACGTATTACCATATAACGTTATACGTTACATCGTAATGCTACATAACGTTATACGTTATATCGTAATGCTACACAACGTTATACGTCATATTGTAATGCTACATAACGTTATACGTTATATGGTAATGCTACATATCGTTATACGTTATAACGTATTACCATATAACGTTATTCGTTATATGGTAATGCTACATAACTTTGTACGTTATAACGTATTACCATATAACGTTATAAGTTACATCGTAATGCTACATAACGTTATACGTCATATCGTAATGCTACATAACGTTATACGTTATATCGTAATGCTACATAACGTTATACGCTATATCGTACTGCTACATAACGTTATACCTTATATCGTAATTCTACATAACGTTATACGTTGTATCGTAATGCTACATAACGTTATACGTTATATCGTAATGCTACATAACGTTATACGTTATAACGTAATACTACATAACGTTATACGTTATAACGTAATACTACATAACGTTATAAGTTATAACGTATTACCATATAACGTTATACGCTATATCGTACTGCTACATAACGTTATACGTTATAACGTAATACTACATAACGTTATAAGTTATAACGTATTACCATATAACGTTATACGTTATATCGTAATGCTGCACAACGTTATACGTTATAACGTATTACCATATAACGTTATACGTTATATCGTAATGCTACATAACGTTATACGTTATATCGTAATGCTACATAACGTTATACGTTATATCGTAATGCTACATAACGCTATACGTTATAACGTAATACTACATAACGTTATACGTTATAACGTAATACTATATAACGTTATACGTTATATCGTTATGCTACATAACGTTATACGTTATATCGTAATGCTACACAACGTTACACGTTATATTGTAATGCTACATAACGTTATACGTTATATGGTAATGCTACATATCGTTATACGTTATATCGTAATGCTACATAACGTTATACGTTTAAACGTATTACCATATAACGTTATACGTTACATCGTATTGCTAGATATCGTTATACGTCATATCGTAATGCTACATAACGTTATACGATATATCGTAATGCCACCTAACGTTATACGCTATATCGTACTGCTAGATAACGTTATACGTTATACCGTAATGCTACATAACGTTATACGTTGTATCGTAATGCTACATAACGTTATACGTTATATCGTAATGCTGCACAACGTTATACGTTATAACGTATTACCATATAACGTTATACGTTATATCGTAATGCTACATAACGTTATACGTTATATCGTAATGCTACATAACGTTATACGTTATATCGTAATGCTACATAACGTTATACGTTATATCGTAATGCTACATATCGTTATACGTTATAACGTAATACTACATAACGTTATACGTTATAACGTAATACTATATAACGTTATACGTTATATCGTTATGCTACATAACGTTATACGTTATATCGTAATGCTACACAACGTTACACGTTATATTGTAATGCTACATAACGTTATACGTTATATGGTAATGCTACATATCGTTATACGTTATAACGTATTACCATATAACGTTATTCGTTATATCGTAATGCTACATAACGTTATACGTTATATCGTAATGCTACATAACGTTATACGTTATAACGTATTACCATATAACGTTATACGTTACATCGTAATGCTACATAACGTTATCCGTTATATCGTAATGCTACATAATGTTATACGTTATATCGTAATGCTACATAACGTTATACGTTTGAACGTATTATGATATAACGTTATACGTTACATCGTAATGCTAGATAACGTTATACGCTATATCGTACTGCTAGATAACGTTATACGTTATATCGTAATGCTACATAACGTTATACGTTGTATCGTAATGCTACATAACGTTGTACGTTATATCGTAATGCTACATAACGTTATACGTTATATCGTAATGCTACATAACGTTATACGTTATAACGTAATACTATATAACGTTATACGTTATAACGTAATACTATATAACGTTATACGTTATAACGTATTACCTTATAACGTTATACGTTACATCGTAATGCTACATAATGTTATACGTTATAACGTAATACTACATAACGTTATACGTTATAACGTAATACTATATAACGTTATACGTTATATCGTTATGCTACATAACGTTATACGTTATATCGTAATGCTACACAACGTTACACGTTATATTGTAATGCTACATAACGTTATACGTTATATGGTAATGCTACATAACGTTATACGTTATATCGTAATGCTACATAACGTTATACGTTATAACGTATTACCATATAACGTTATACGTTACATCGTAATGCTACATAACGTTATACGTTACATCGTAATGCTGGATAACGTTATACGTCATGTCGTAATGCTACATAACGTTATACGTTATATCGTAATGCCACATAACGTTATACGCTATATCGTACTGCTAGATAACGTTATACGTTATATCGTAATGCTACACAACGTTATACGTTATATTGTAATGCTACATAACGTTATAAGTTATATGGTTATGCTACATAACGTTATACGTTATAATGTATTACCATATAACGTTATACATTATATCGTAATGCTACATAACGTTATCCGCTATATCGTCATGCTACATAACGTTATACGTTATGTCGTAATGCTACATAACGTTATACTTTATAACGTATTACCATATAACGTTATACGTTACATCGTAATGCTGGATAACGTTATACGTCATGTCGTAATGCTACATAACGTTATACGTTATATAGTAATGCCACATAACGTTATACGCTATATCGTACTGCTAGATAACGTTATACGTTATATCGTAATGCTACATAACGTTATACGTTGTATCGTAATGCTACATAACGTTGTACGTTATATCGTAATGCTACAAAACGTTATACGTTATATCGTAATGCTACATAACGTTATACGTTATAACGTATTACCATATAACGTTATACGTTACATCGTAATGCTACATAACGTTATACGTTATATCGTAATGCTACACAACGTTATACGTCATATTGTAATGCTACATAACGTTATACGTTATATGGTAATGCTACATATCGTTATACGTTATAACGTATTACCATATAACGTTATTCGTTATATGGTAATGCCACATAACGTTATACGCTATATCGTACTGCTAGATAACGTTATACGTTATATCGTAATGCTACATAACGTTATACGTTGTATCGTAATGCTACATAACGTTGTACGTTATATCGTAATGCTACAAAACGTTATACGTTATATTGTAATGCTACATAACGTTATACGTTATATGGTAATGCTACATATCGTTATACGTTATATCGTATTACCATATAACGTTATTCGATATCGTAATGCTACATAATGTTATACGTTATAACGTAATGCTACATAACATTATACGTTATAACGTAATACTACATAACGTTATATGTTATAACGTAATACTATATAACGCTATACGTTATATAGTTATGCTACATAACGTTATACGTTATATCGTAATGCTACAAAACGTTATACGTTATATTGTAATGCTACATAACGTTATACGTTATATGGTAATGCTACATACCGTTATACGTTATAACGTATTACCATATAACGTTATTCGTTATATCGTAATGCTACATAACGTTATACGTTATATCGTAATGCTACATAACGTTATACGTTATACCGTAATGCTACATAACGTTATACGTTATATCGCAATGCTACATAACGTTATACGATAAAACGTAATACTACATAACGTTATACGTTATAACGTAATACTACATAACGTTATACGTTATATTGTAATGCTACATAACGTTGTACGTTATAACGTAATGCTACATAACGATATACGTTATATCGTAATGCTACATAACGTTGTACGTTATATCTTACTGCTACATAACGTTATACGTTATATCGTAATGCTACATAACGTTATACGTTATATCGTAATGCTACATAACGTTATACGTCATATCGTAATGCTACATAACGTTATACGTTATATCGTAATGCCACATAACGTTATACGCTATATCGTACTGCTAGATAACGTTATACGTTATATCGTAATGCTACATAACGTTATACGTTGTATCGTAATGCTACATAACGTTGTACGTTATATCGTAATGCTACATAACGTTATACGTTATAACGTATTACCATATAACGTTATACGTTATATCGTAATGCTACATAACGTTATAGGTTATATCTTACTGCTACATAACGTTATACGTTATATGGTAATGCTACATAACGTTATACGTTATATCGTAATGCTACATAACGTTATACGGTATATCGTAATGCTACATAACGTTATACGTTATATCGTAATGCTACATAACGTTTTACGTTTAAACGTATTACCATATAACGTTATACGTTACATCGTAATGCTAGATAACGTTATACGTTTAAACGTATTACCATATAACGTTATACGTTACATCGTAATGCTAGATAACGTTATACGTCATATCGTAATGCTACATAACGTTATACGTTATAACGTATTACCATATAACGTTATATGTTACATCGTAATGCTACATAACGTTATCCGTTATATCGTAATGCTACATAACGCTATACGTTATATCGTAATGCTACATAACGTTATACGTTTAAACGTATTACCATATAACGTTATACGTTACATCGTAATGCTAGATAACGTTATACGTCATATCGTAATGCTACATAACGTTATACGTTATATCGTAATGCCACATAACGTTATACGCTATATCGTACTGCTAGATAACGTTATACGTTATATCGTAATGCTACATAACGTTATACGTTGTATCGTAATGCTACATAACGTTGTACGTTATATCGTAATGCTACATAACGATATACGTTATATAGTAATGCTACATAACGTTATACGTTATAACGTATTACCATATATCGTTATACGTTATATCGTAATGCTACATAACCTTATAGGTTATATGTTACTGCTACATAACGTTATACGTTATATCGTAATGCTACATAACGTTATACGTTATATCGTAATGCTGCACAACCTTATACGTTATAACGTATTACCATATAACGTTATACGTTACATCGTAATGCTACATAACGTTATACGTTATATCGCAATGCTACACAACGTTATACGTTATATTGTAATGCTACATAACGTTATACGTTATATGGTAATGCTACATATCGTTATACGTTATAACGTATTACCATATAACGTTATTCGTTATATCGTAATGCTACATAACGTTATATGTTATATCGTAATGCTACATAACGTTATACGTTATATCGTAATGCTACATAACGTTATACGTTATAACGTATTACCATATAACGTTATACGTTACATCGTAATGCTACATAACGTTATACGTTATATCGTAATGCTACACAACGTTATACGTTATATTGCAATGCTACATAACGTTATACGTTATATGGTAATGCTACATATCGTTATACGTTATAACGTATTACCATATAACGTTATTCGTTATATCGTAATGCTACATAACGTTATACGTTTAATCGTAATGCTACATAACGTTATACGTTATGTCGGAATGCTATATAACGTTATACGTTATATCCTAATGCTACATAACGTTATACGCTGTATCGTAATGCTACATAACGTTATACGTTATAACGTAATACTACATAACGTTATACGTTATATTGTAATGCTACATAACGTTATAAGATATATGGTAATGCTACATAACGTTATACGTTATAATGTATTACCATATAACGTTATACATTATATCGTAATGCTACATAACGTTATACGTTATATCGTAATGCTACATAACGTTATACGTTATATCGTAATGCTACATGACGTTATACGTTATATCGTAATGCCACACAACGTTATACGTTATAACGTATTACCATATAACGTTATATGTTACATCGTAATGCTACATAACGTTATCCGTTATATCGTAATGCTACATAACGTTATGAGTTATATCGTAATGCTGCATAACGTAATACGATATAACGTAATACTACATATCGTTATACGTTATAACGTAATACTATATAACGTTATACGTTATATCGTTATGCTACATAACGTTATACATTATATCGTAATGCTACATAACGTTATACGTTATATCGTAATGCTACATAACGTTATACGTTATAACGTATTACCATATAACGTTATACGTTATATCGTAATGCTACATAACGTTATAGGTTATATCTTACTGCTACATAACGTTATACGTTATATGGTAATGCTACATAACGTTATACGTTATATCGTAATGCTACATACCGTTATACGGTATATCGTAATGCTACATAACGTTATACGTTATATCTTTCTGCTACATAACGTTATACGTTATAACGTATTACCATATAACGTTATATGTTACATCGTAATGCTACATAACGTTATCCCTTATATCGTAATGCTACATGACGTTATACGTTATATCGTAATGCTACATAACGTTATACGTTATATCGTAATGCTACATAACGTTATACATTATAACGTATTGCCATATAACGTTATATGTTACATCGTAATGCTACATAACGTTATCCGTTATATCGTAATGCTACATAACGTTATACGTTATATCGTAATGGTACATAACGTTATACGTTATAACGTATTACCATATAACGTTATACGTTATATCGTAATGCTACATAACGTTATAGGTTATATCTTACTGCTACATAACGTTATACGTTATATGGTAATGCTACATAACGTTATACGTTATATCGTAATGCTACATAACTTTATACGGTATATCGTAATGCTACATAACGTTATACGTTATATCTTTCTGCTACATAACGTTATACGTTATAACGTATTACCATATAACGTTATATGTTACATCGTAATGCTACATAACGTTATCCCTTATATCGTAATGCTACATAACGTTATACGTTATATCGTAATGCTACATAACGTTATACGTTATATCGTAATGCTACATAACGTTATACATTATAACGTATTACCATATAACGTATACGTTACATCGTAATGCTAGATAACGTTATACGTCATATCGTAATGCTACATAACGTTATACGTTATATCGTAATGCCACATAACGTTATACGCTATATCGTACTGCTAGATAACGTTATTCGTTATATCGTAATGCTACATAACGTTATACGTTGTATCGTAATGCTACATAACGTTGTACGTTATATCGTAATGCTACATAACGTTATACGTTATATCGTAATGCTACATAACGTTATACGTTATAACGTATTACCATATAACGTTATACGTTATATCGTAATGCTACATAACGTTATAGGTTATATCTTACTGCTACATAACGTTATACGTTGTATCGTAATGCTACATAACGTTGTACGTTATATCGTAATGCTACATAACGTTATACGTTATATCGTAACGCTACATAACGTTATACGTTATATCGTAATGCTACATAACGTTATACGTTTAAACGTATTACCATATAATGTTATACGTTACATCGTAATGCTAGATAACGTTATACGTCATATCGTAATGCTACATAACGTTATACGTTATATCGTAATGCCACATAACGTTATACGCTATATCGTACTGCTAGATAACGTTATTCGTTATATCGTAATGCTACATAACGTTATACGTTGTATCGTAATGCTACATAACGTTGTACGTTACATCGTAATGCTACATAACGTTATACGTTATATCGTAATGCTACATAACGTTATACGTTATAACGTATTTCCATATAACGTTATACGTTATATCGTAATGCTACATAACGTTATAGGTTATATCTTACTGCTACATAACGTTATACGTTATATGGTAATGCTACATAACGTTATACGTTATATCGTAATGCTACATAACGTTATACGGTATATCGTAATGCTACATAACGTTATACGTTATATCGTAATGCTACATAACGTTATACGTTTAAACGTATTACCATATAACGTTATACGTTACATCGTAATGCTAGATAACGTTATACGTTTAAACGTATTACCATATAACGTTATACGTTACATCGTAATGCTAGATAACGTTATACGTCATATCGTAATGCTACATAACGTTATACGTTATAACGTATTACCATATAACGTTATATGTTACATCGTAATGCTACATAACGTTATCCGTTATATCGTAATGCTACATAACGTTATACGTTATATCGTAATGCTACATAACGTTATACGTTTAAACGTATTACCATATAACGCTATACGTTACATCGTAATGCTAGATAACGTTATACGTCATATCGTAATGCTACATAACGTTATACGTTATATCGTAATGCCACATAACGTTATACGCTATATCGTACTGCTAGATAACGTTATACGTTATATCGTAATGCTACATAACGTTATACGTTGTATCGTAATGCTACATAACGTTGCACGTTATATCGTAATGCTACATAACGTTATACGTTATATAGTAATGCTACATAACGTTATACGTTATAACGTATTACCATATATCGTTATACGTTATATCGTAATGCTGCACAACCTTATACGTTATAACGTATTACCATATAACGTTATACGTTATATCGTAATGCTACATAACGTTATAGGTTATATCTTACTGCTACATAACGTTATACGTTATATGGTAATGCTACATAACGTTATACGTTATATCGTAATGCTACATAACTTTATACGGTATATCGTAATGCTACATAACGTTATACGTTATATCTTTCTGCTACATAACGTTATACGTTATAACGTATTACCATATAACGTTATATGTTACATCGTAATGCTACATAACGTTATCCCTTATATCGTAATGCTACATAACGTTATACGTTATATCGTAATGCTACATAACGTTATACGTTATATCGTAATGCTACATAACGTTATACATTATAACGTATTACCATATAACGTTATACGTTACATCGTAATGCTAGATAACGTTATACGTCATATCGTAATGCTACATAACGTTATACGTTATATCGTAATGCCACATAACGTTATACGCTATATCGTACTGCTAGATAACGTTATTCGTTATATCGTAATGCTACATAACGTTATACGTTGTATCGTAATGCTACATAACGTTGTACGTTATATCGTAATGCTACATAACGTTATACGTTATATCGTAATGCTACATAACGTTATACGTTATATCGTAATGCTACATAACGTTATACGGTATATCGTAATGCTACTTAACGTTATACGTTATATCGTAATGCTACATAACGTTATACGTTTAAACGTATTACCATATAACGTTATACGTTACATCGTAATGCTAGATAACGTTATACGTTTAAACGTATTACCATATAACGTTATACGTTACATCGTAATGCTAGATAACGTTATACGTCATATCGTAATGCTACATAACGTTATACGTTATAACGTATTACCATATAACGTTATATGTTACATCGTAATGCTACATAACGTTATCCGTTATATCGTAATGCTACATAACGTTATACGTTATATCGTAATGCTACATAACGTTATACGTTTAAACGTATTACCATATAACGTTATACGTTACATCGTAATGCTAGATAACGTTATACGTCATATCGTAATGCTACATAACGTTATACGTTATATCGTAATGCCACATAACGTTATACGCTATATCGTACTGCTAGATAACGTTATACGTTATATCGTAATGCTACATAACGTTATACGTTGTATCGTAATGCTACATAACGTTGTACGTTATATCGTAATGCTACATAACGTTATACGTTATATAGTAATGCTACATAACGTTATACGTTATAACGTATTACCATATATCGTTATACGTTATATCGTAATGCTACATAACGTTATAGGTTATATCTTACTGCTACATAACGTTATACGTTATATCGTAATGCTACATAACGTTATACGTTATATCGTAATGCTGCACAACCTTATACGTTATAACGTATTACCATATAACGTTATACGTTACATCGTAATGCTACATAACGTTATACGTTATATCGCAATGCTACACAACGTTATACGTTATATTGTAATGCTACATAACGTTATACGTTATATGGTAATGCTACATATCGTTATACGTTATAACGTATTACCATATAACGTCATTCGTTATATCGTAATGCTACATAACGTTATACGTTATATCGTAATGCTACATAACGTTATACGTTATATCGTAATGCTACATAACGTTATACGTTATAACGTATTACCATATAACGTTATACGTTACATAGTAATGCTACATAACGTTATACGTTATATCGTAATGCTACATAACGTTATACGTTTAATCGTAATGCTACATAACGTTATACGTTATGTCGGAATGCTACATAACGTTATACGTTATATCCTAATGCTACATAACGTTATACGCTGTATCGTAATGCTACATAACGTTATACGTTATAACGTAATACTACATAACGTTATACGTTATATTGTAATGCTACATAACGTTATAAGATATATGGTAATGCTACATAACGTTATACGTTATAATGTATTACCATATAACGTTATACATTATATCGTAATGCTACATAACGTTATACGTTATATCGTAATGCTACATAACGTTATACGTTATATCGTAATGCTACATGACGTTATACGTTATATCGTAATGCCACACAACGTTATACGTTATAACGTATTACCATATAACGTTATATGTTACATCGTAATGCTACATAACGTTATCCGTTATATCGTAATGCTACATAACGTTATGAGTTATATCGTAATGCTACATAACGTAATACGATATAACGTAATACTACATATCGTTATACGTTATAACGTAATACTATATAACGTTATACGTTATATCGTTATGCTACATAACGTTATACATTATATCGTAATGCTACATAACGTTATACGTTATATCGTAATGCTACATAACGTTATACGTTATAACGTATTACCATATAACGTTATATGTTACATCGTAATGCTACATAACGTTATCCCTTATATCGTAATGCTACATAACGTTATACGTTATATCGTAATGCTACATAACGTTATACGTTATATCGTAATGCTACATAACGTTATACGTTATATAGTAATGCTACATAACGTTATACGTTATAACGTATTACCATATATCGTTATACGTTATATCGTAATGCTACATAACGTTATAGGTTATATCTTACTGCTACATAACGTTATACGTTATATCGTAATGCTACATAACGTTATACGTTATATCGTAATGCTGCACAACCTTATACGTTATAACGTATTACCATATAACGTTATACGTTACATCGTAATGCTACATAACGTTATACGTTATATCGCAATGCTACACAACGTTATACGTTATATTGTAATGCTACATAACGTTATACGTTATATGGTAATGCTACATATCGTTATACGTTATAACGTATTACCATATAACGTCATTCGTTATATCGTAATGCTACATAACGTTATACGTTATATCGTAATGCTACATAACGTTATACGTTATATCGTAATGCTACATAACGTTATACGTTATAACGTATTACCATATAACGTTATACGTTACATCGTAATGCTACATAACGTTATACGTTATATCGTAATGCTACATAACGTTATACGTTTAATCGTAATGCTACATAACGTTATACGTTATGTCGGAATGCTACATAACGTTATACGTTATATCCTAATGCTACATAACGTTATACGCTGTATCGTAATGCTACATAACGTTATACGTTATAACATAATACTACATAACGTTATACGTTATATTGTAATGCTACATAACGTTATAAGATATATGGTAATGCTACATAACGTTATACGTTATAATGTATTACCATATAACGTTATACATTATATCGTAATGCTACATAACGTTATACGTTATATCGTAATGCTACATAACGTTATACGTTATATCGTAATGCTACATGACGTTATACGTTATATCGTAATGCCACACAACGTTATACGTTATAACGTATTACCATATAACGTTATATGTTACATCGTAATGCTACATAACGTTATCCGTTATATCGTAATGCTACATAACGTTATGAGTTATATCGTAATGCTACATAACGTAATACGATATAACGTAATACTACATATCGTTATACGTTATAACGTAATACTATATAACGTTATACGTTATATCGTTATGCTACATAACGTTATACATTATATCGTAATGCTACATAACGTTATACGTTATATCGTAATGCTACATAACGTTATACGTTATAACGTATTACCATATAACGTTATACGTTATATCGTAATGCTACATTACGTTATAGGTTATATCTTACTGCTACATAACGTTATACGTTATATGGTAATGCTACATAACGTTATACGTTATATCGTAATGCTACATAACTTTATACGGTATATCGTAATGCTACATAACGTTATACGTTATATCTTTCTGCTACATAACGTTATACGTTATAACGTATTACCATATAACGTTATATGTTACATCGTAATGCTACATAACGTTATCCCTTATATCGTAATGCTACATAACGTTATACGTTATATCGTAATGCTACATAACGTTATACGTTATATCGTAATGCTACATAACGTTATACATTATAACGTATTACCATATAACGTTATACGTTACATCGTAATGCTAGATAACGTTATACGTCATATCGTAATGCTACATAACGTTATACGTTATATCGTAATGCCACATAACGTTATACGCTATATCGTACTGCTAGATAACGTTATTCGTTATATCGTAATGCTACATAACGTTATACGTTGTATCGTAATGCTACATAACGTTGTACGTTATATCGTAATGCTACATAACGTTATACGTTATATCGTAATGCTACATAACGTTATACGTTATAACGTATTACCATATAACGTTATACGTTATATCGTAATGCTACATAACGTTATAGGTTATATCTTACTGCTACATAACGTTATACGTTATATGGTAATGCTACATAACGTTATACGTTATATCGTAATGCTACATAACGTTATACGGTATATCGTAATGCTACATAACGTTATACGTTATATCGTAATGCTACATAACGTTATACGTTTAAACGTATTACCATATAACGTTATATGTTACATCGTAATGCTAGATAACGTTATACGTTTAAACGTATTACCATATAACGTTATACGTTACATCGTAATGCTAGATAACGTTATACGTCATATCGTAATGCTACATAACGTTATACGTTATAACGTATTACCATATAACGTTATATGTTACATCGTAATGCTACATAACGTTATCCGTTATATCGTAATGCTACATAACGTTATACGTCATATCGTAATGCTACATAACGTTATACGTTATATCGTAATGCCACATAACGTTATACGCTATATCGTACTGCTAGATAACGTTATACGTTATATCGTAATGCTACATAACGTTATACGTTGTATCGTAATGCTACATAACGTTGTACGTTATATCGTAATGCTACATAACGTTATACGTTATATAGTAATGCTACATAACGTTATACGTTATAACGTATTACCATATAACGTTATACGTTATATCGTAATGCTACATAACGTTATAGGTTATATCTTACTGCTACATAACGTTATACGTTATATCGTAATGCTACATAACGTTATACGTTATATCGTAATGCTACATAACGTTATACGTTATATCGTAATGCTGCACAACCTTATACGTTATAACGTATTACCATATAACGTTATACGTTACATCGTAATGCTACATAACGTTATACGTTATATCGTAATGCTACATAACGTTATACGTTATATCGTAATGCTACATAACGTCGTACGTTATATCGTAATGCTACATAACGTTATACGTTGTATCGTAATGCTACATAACGTTGTACGTTATATCGTAATGCTACATAACGTTATACGTTGTATCGTAATGCTACATAACGTTGTACGTTATATCGTAATGCTACATAACGTTATACGTTATATAGTAATGCTACATAACGTTATACGTTTAAACGTATTACCATATAACGTTATACGTTACATCGTAATGCTACATAACGTTATACGTTATATCGTAATGCTACATAACGTTATACGTTATATCGTAATGCTACATAACGTTATACGTTATATCGTAATGCTACATAACGTTATACGTTGTATCGTAATGCTACATAACGTTGTACGTTATATCGTAATGCTACATAACGTTATACGTTATATAGTAATGCTACATAACGTTATACGTTATAACGTATTACCATATAACGTTATACGTTATATCGTAATGCTACATAACGTTATACGTTATACCGTAATGCCACATAACGTTATACGCTATATCGTACTGCTAGATAACGTTATACGTTATATCGTAATGCTACATAACGTTATACGTTGTATCGTAATGCTACATAACGTTGTACGTTATATCGTAATGCTACATAACGTTATACGTTACATCGTAATGCTACATAACGTTATACGTTATAACGTAATGCTACATAACGTTATACGTTATAACGTAATACTACATAACGTTATATGTTATAACGTAATACTATATAACGTTATACGTTATATCGTTATGCTACATAACGTTATACGTTATATCCTAATGCTACACAACGTTATACGTTATATTGTAATGCTACATACCGTTATACGTTATATGGTAATGCTACATATCGTTATACGTTATAACGTATTACCATATAACGTTATTCGTTATATCGTAATGCTACATAACGTTATACGTTATATCGTAATGCTACATAACGTTATACGTTATATCGTAATGCTACATAACGTTATACGTTATAACGTATTACCATATAACGTTATACGTTACATCGTAATGCAACATAACGTTATACGTTATATCGTAATGCTACATAACGTTATACCTTATATCGTAATGCTACATAACGTTATACGTTACATCGTAATGCTATATAACGTTATACGTTACATCTTACAGCTACATAACGTTATACGTTATATCGTAACGCTACATAACGTTATACGTTATATCGTAATGCTACATAACGTTATACGTTATAACGTATTACCATATAACGTTATATGTTACATCGTAATGCTACATAACGTTATCCGTTATATCGTAATGCTACATAACGTTATACGTCATATCGTAATGCTACATAACGTTATACGTTATATCGTAATGCCACATAACGTTATACGCTATATCGTACTGCTAGATAACGTTATACGTTATATCGTAATGCTACATAACGTTATACGTTGTATCGTAATGCTACATAACGTTGTACGTTATATCGTAATGCTACATAACGTTATACGTTATATAGTAATGCTACATAACGTTATACGTTATAACGTATTACCATATAACGTTATACGTTATATCGTAATGCTACATAACGTTATAGGTTATATCTTACTGCTACATAACGTTATACGTTATATCGTAATGCTACATAACGTTATACGTTATATCGTAATGCTACATAACGTTATACGTTATATCGTAATGCTGCACAACCTTATACGTTATAACGTATTACCATATAACGTTATACGTTACATCGTAATGCTACATAACGTTATACGTTATATCGTAATGCTACATAACGTTATACGTTATATCGTAATGCTACATAACGTCGTACGTTATATCGTAATGCTACATAACGTTATACGTTGTATCGTAATGCTACATAACGTTGTACGTTATATCGTAATGCTACATAACGTTATACGTTGTATCGTAATGCTACATAACGTTGTACGTTATATCGTAATGCTACATAACGTTATACGTTATATAGTAATGCTACATAACGTTATACGTTTAAACGTATTACCATATAACGTTATACGTTACATCGTAATGCTACATAACGTTATACGTTATATCGTAATGCTACATAACGTTATACGTTATATCGTAATGCTACATAACGTTATACGTTATATCGTAATGCTACATAACGTTATACGTTGTATCGTAATGCTACATAACGTTGTACGTTATATCGTAATGCTACATAACGTTATACGTTATATAGTAATGCTACATAACGTTATACGTTATAACGTATTACCATATAACGTTATACGTTATATCGTAATGCTACATAACGTTATACGTTATACCGTAATGCCACATAACGTTATACGCTATATCGTACTGCTAGATAACGTTATACGTTATATCGTAATGCTACATAACGTTATACGTTGTATCGTAATGCTACATAACGTTGTACGTTATATCGTAATGCTACATAACGTTATACGTTACATCGTAATGCTACATAACGTTATACGTTATAACGTAATGCTACATAACGTTATACGTTATAACGTAATACTACATAACGTTATATGTTATAACGTAATACTATATAACGTTATACGTTATATCGTTATGCTACATAACGTTATACGTTATATCCTAATGCTACACAACGTTATACGTTATATTGTAATGCTACATACCGTTATACGTTATATGGTAATGCTACATATCGTTATACGTTATAACGTATTACCATATAACGTTATTCGTTATATCGTAATGCTACATAACGTTATACGTTATATCGTAATGCTACATAACGTTATACGTTATATCGTAATGCTACATAACGTTATACGTTATAACGTATTACCATATAACGTTATACGTTACATCGTAATGCAACATAACGTTATACGTTATATTGTAATGCTACATAACGTTATACGATATATGGTAATGCTACATATCGTTATACGTTATAACGTATTACCATATAATGTTATTCATTATATCGTAATGCTACATAACGTTATACGTTATATCGTAATGCTACATAACGTTATACGTTATATCGCAATGCTACATAACGTTATACGATAAAACGTAATACTACATAACGTTATATGTTATAACGTAATACTACATAACGTTATATGTTATAACGTAATACTATATAACGTTATACGTTATATCGTTATGCTACATAACGTTATACGTTATATCCTAATGCTACACAACGTTATACGTTATATTGTAATGCTACATACCGTTATACGTCATATCGTAATGCTACATAACGTTATACGATATATCGTAATGCCACCTAACGTTATACGTTATATCGTAACGCTACATAACGTTATACGTTATATCGTAATGCTACATAACGTTATACGTTATATCTTTCTGCTACATAACGTTATACGTTATATCGTAATGCTACATAACGTTATACGTTATATCGTAATGCTACATAACGTTATACGTTATATGGTAAAGCTACATATCGTTATACGTTATAACGTATTATCATATAACGTTATACGTTACATCGTAATGCTACATAACGTTATACGTTATAACGTAATGCTACATAACGTTATACGTTATAACGTAATACTACATAACGTTATATGTTATAACGTAATACTATATAACGTTATACGTTATATCGTAATGCTACACAACGTTATACGTTATATTGTAATGCTACATAACGTTATACGATATATGGTAATGCTACATATCGTTATACGTTATAACGTATTACCATATAATGGTATTCATTATATCGTAATGCTACATAACGTTATACGTTATATCGTAATGCTACATAACGTTATACGTTATATCGCAATGCTACATAACGTTATACGATAAAACGTAATACTACATAACGTTATACGTTATAACGTAATGCTACATAACGTTATACGTTATATCGTAATGCTACATAACGTTGTACGTTATATCTTACTGCTACATAACGTTATACGTTATATCGTAATGCTACATAACGTTATACGTTATATCGTAATGCTACATAACGTTATACGTTATATCTTTCTGCTACATAACGTTATACGTCATATCGTAATGCTACATAACGTTATACGTTATATCGTAATGCCACATAACGTTATACGCTATATCGTACTGCTAGATAACGTTATACGTTATATCGTAATGCTACATAACGTTATACGTTGTATCGCTATGCTACATAACGTTGTACGTTATATCGTAATGCTACATAACGTTATACGTTATATCGTAATGCTACATAACGTTATACGTTATAACGTATTACCATATAACGTTATACGTTATATCGTAATGCTACATAACGTTATAGGTTATATCTTACTGCTACATAACGTTATACGTTATATGGTAATGCTACATAACGTTATACGTTATATCGTAATGCTACATAACGTTATACGGTATATCGTAATGCTACATAACGTTATACGTTATATCGTAATGCTACATAACGTTATACGTTTAAACGTATTACCATATAACGTTATACGTTACATCGTAATGCTAGATAACGTTATACGTCATATCGTAATGCTACATAACGTTATACGTTATATCGTAATGCCACATAACGTTATACGCTATATCGTACTGCTAGATAACGTTATACGTTATGTCGTAATGCTACATAACGTTATACGTTGTATCGTAATGCTACATAACGATGTACGTTATATCGTAATGCTACATAACGTTATACGTTATATAGTAATGCTACATAACGTTATACGTTATATCGTAATGCTACATAACGTTATACGTTATATCGTAATGCTACATAACGTTATACGTTATATAGTAATGCTTCATAACGTTATACGTTATAACGTATTACCATATAACGTTATACGTTACATCGTTATGCTACATAACGTTATCCGCTATATCGTAATGCTACATAACGTTATACGTTGTATCGTAATGCTACATAACGTTATACGTTTAAACGTATTACCATATAACGTTATACGTTACATCGTAATGCTAGATAACGTTATACGTCATATCGTTATGCTACATAACGTTATACGTTATAACGTATTACCATATAACGTTATATGTTACATCGTAATGCTACATAACGTTATCCGTTATATCGTAATGCTACATAACGTTATACGTTATATCGTAATGCTACATAACGTTATACGTTATATCGCAATGCTACATAACGTTATACGATAAAACGTAATACTACATAACGTTATACGTTATAACGTAATGCTACATAACGTTATACGTTATATCGTAATGCTACATAACGTTGTACGTTATATCTTACTGCTACATAACGTTATACGTTATATCGTAATGCTACATAACGTTATACGTTATATCGTAATGCTACATAACGTTATACGTTATATCTTTCTGCTACATAACGTTATACGTCATATCGTAATGCTACATAACGTTATACGTTATATCGTAATGCCACATAACGTTATACGTTACATCGTAATGCTAGATAACGTTATACGTCATATCGTTATGCTACATAACGTTATACGTTATAACGTATTACCATATAACGTTATATGTTACATCGTAATGCTACATAACGTTATCCGTTATATCGTAATGCTACATAACGTTACACGTTATATCGTAATGCTACATAACGTTATACGTTATATCGCAATGCTACATAACGTTATACGATAAAACGTAATACTACATAACGTTATACGTTATAACGTAATGCTACATAACGTTATACGTTATATCGTAATGCTACATAACGTTGTACGTTATATCTTACTGCTACATAACGTTATACGTTATATCGTAATGCTACATAACGTTATACGTTATATCGTAATGCTACATAACGTTATACGTTATATCTTTCTGCTACATAACGTTATACGTCATATCGTAATGCTACATAACGTTATACGTTATATCGTAATGCCACATAACGTTATACGCTATATCGTACTGCTAGATAACGTTATACGTTATATCGTAATGCTACATAACGTTATACGTTGTATCGTAATGCTACATAACGATGTACGTTATATCGTAATGCTACATAACGTTATACGTTATATAGTAATGCTACATAACGTTATACGTTATATCGTAATGCTACATAACGTTATACGTTATATCGTAATGCTACATAACGTTATACGTTATATAGTAATGCTTCATAACGTTATACGTTATAACGTATTACCATATAACGTTATACGTTACATCGTTATGCTACATAACGTTATCCGCTATATCGTAATGCTACATAACGTTATACGTTGTATCGTAATGCTACATAACGTTATACGTTTAAACGTATTACCATATAACGTTATACGTTACATCGTAATGCTAGATAACGTTATACGTCATATCGTTATGCTACATAACGTTATACGTTATAACGTATTACCATATAACGTTATACGTTATATCGTAATGCTACATAACGTTATACGTTGTATCGCTATGCTACATAACGTTGTACGTTATATCGTAATGCTACATAACGTTATACGTTATATCGTAATGCTACATAACGTTATACGTTATAACGTATTACCATATAACGTTATACGTTATATCGTAATGCTACATAACGTTATAGGTTATATCTTACTGCTACATAACGTTATACGTTATATGGTAATGCTACATAACGTTATACGTTATATCGTAATGCTACATAACGTTATACGGTATATCGTAATGCTACATAACGTTATACGTTATATCGTAATGCTACATAACGTTATACGTTTAAACGTATTACCATATAACGTTATACGTTACATCGTAATGCTAGATAACGTTATACGTCATATCGTAATGCTACATAACGTTATACGTTATATCGTAATGCCACATAACGTTATACGCTATATCGTACTGCTAGATAACGTTATACGTTATGTCGTAATGCTACATAACGTTATACGTTGTATCGTAATGCTACATAACGATGTACGTTATATCGTAATGCTACATAACGTTATACGTTATATAGTAATGCTACATAACGTTATACGTTATATCGTAATGCTACATAACGTTATACGTTATATCGTAATGCTACATAACGTTATACGTTATATCGTAATGCTACATAACGTTATACGTTATATAGTAATGCTTCATAACGTTATACGTTATAACGTATTACCATATAACGTTATACGTTACATCGTTATGCTACATAACGTTATCCGCTATATCGTAATGCTACATAACGTTATACGTTGTATCGTAATGCTACATAACGTTATACGTTTAAACGTATTACCATATAACGTTATACGTTACATCGTAATGCTAGATAACGTTATACGTCATATCGTTATGCTACATAACGTTATACGTTATAACGTATTACCATATAACGTTATATGTTACATCGTAATGCTACATAACGTTATCCGTTATATCGTAATGCTACATAACGTTATACGTTATATCGTAATGCTACATAACGTTATACGTTATATCGTAATGCTACATAACGTCGTACGTTATATCGTAATGCTACATAACGTTATACGTTGTATCGTAATGCTACATAACGTTGTACGTTATATCGTAATGCTACATAACGTTATACGTTGTATCGTAATGCTACATAACGTTCTACGTTATATCGTAATGCTACATAACGTTATACGTTATATAGTAATGCTACATAACGTTATACGTTTAAACGTATTACCATATAACGTTATACGTTACATCGTAATGCTACATATCGTTATACGTTATATCGTAATGCTACATAACGTTATACGTTATATCGTAATGCTACATAACGTTATACGTTATATCGTAATGCTACATAACGTTATACGTTGTATCGTAATGCTACATAACGTTGTACGTTATATCGTAATGCTACATAACGTTATACGTTATATAGTAATGCTACATAACGTTATACGTTATAACGTATTACCATATAACGTTATACGTTATATCGCAATGCTACATAACGTTATACGTTATACCGTAATGCCACATAACGTTATACGCTATATCGTACTGCTAGATAACGTTATACGTTATATCGTAATGCTACATAACGTTATACGTTGTATCGTAATGCTACATAACGTTATACGCTATATCGTACTGCTAGATAACGTTATACGTTATATCGTAATGCTACATAACGTTATACGTTGTATCGTAATGCTACATAACGTTGTACGTTATATCGTAATGCTACATAACGTTATTCGTTACATCGTAATGCTACATAACGTTATACGTTATAACGTAATGCTACATAACGTTATACGTTATAACGTAATACTACATAACGTTATATGTTATAACGTAATACTATATAACGTTATACGTTATATCGTTATGCTACATAACGTTATACGTTATATCGTAATGCTACACAACGTTATACGTTATATTGTAATGCTACATAACGTTATACGTTATATGGTAATGCTACATATCGTTATACGTTATAACGTATTACCATATAACGTTATTCGTTAGATCGTAATGCTACATAACGTTATACGTTATATCGTAATGCTACATAACGTTATACGTTATATCGTAATGCTACATAACGTTATACGTTATAACGTATTACCATATAACGTTATACGTTACATCGTAATGCAACATAACGTTATACGTTATATCGTAATGCTACATAACTTTATACGGTATATCGTAATGCTACATAACGTCGTACGTTATATCGTAATGCTACATAACGTTATAGGTTATATCTTACTGCTACATAACGTTATACGTTATATGGTAATGCTACATAACGTTATACGTTATATCGTAATGCTACATAACTTTATACGGTATATCGTAATGCTACATAACGTTATACGTTATATCTTTCTGCTACATAACGTTATACGTTATAACGTATTACCATATAACGTTATATGTTACATCGTAATGCTACATAACGTTATCCCTTATATCGTAATGCTACATAACGTTATACGTTATATCGTAATGCTACATAACGTTATACGTTATATCGTAATGCTACATAACGTTATACATTATAACGTATTACCATATAACGTTATACGTTACATAGTAATGCTAGATAACGTTATACGTCATATCGTAATGCTACATAACGTTATACGTTATATCGTAATGCCACATAACGTTATACGCTATATCGTACTGCTAGATAACGTTATTCGTTATATCGTAATGCTACATAACGTTATACGTTGTATCGTAATGCTACATAACGTTGTACGTTATATCGTAATGCTACATAACGTTATACGTTATATCGTAATGCTACATAACGTTATACGTTATAACGTATTACCATATAACGTTATACGTTATATCGTAATGCTACATAACGTTATAGGTTATATCTTACTGCTACATAACGTTATACGTTATATGGTAATGCTACATAACGTTATACGTTATATCGTAATGCTACATAACGTTATACGGTATATCGTAATGCTACATAACGTTATACGTTATATCGTAATGCTACATAACGTTATACGTTTAAACGTATTACCATATAACGTTATATGTTACATCGTAATGCTAGATAACGTTATACGTTTAAACGTATTACCATATAACGTTATACGTTACATCGTAATGCTAGATAACGTTATACGTCATATCGTAATGCTACATAACGTTATACGTTATAACGTATTACCATATAACGTTATATGTTACATCGTAATGCTACATAACGTTATCCGTTATATCGTAATGCTACATAACGTTATACGTCATATCGTAATGCTACATAACGTTATACGTTATATCGTAATGCCACATAACGTTATACGCTATATCGTACTGCTAGATAACGTTATACGTTATATCGTAATGCTACATAACGTTATACGTTGTATCGTAATGCTACATAACGTTGTACGTTATATCGTAATGCTACATAACGTTATACGTTATATAGTAATGCTACATAACGTTATACGTTATAACGTATTACCATATAACGTTATACGTTATATCGTAATGCAACATAACGTTATACGTTATATCGTAATGCTACATAACTTTATACGGTATATCGTAATGCTACATAACGTTATACGTTGTATCGTAATGCTACATAACGTTGTACGTTATATCGTAATGCTACATAACGTTATACGTTATATAGTAATGCTACATAACGTTATACGTTATAACGTATTACCATATAACGTTATACGTTATATCGTAATGCTACATAACGTTATAGGTTATATCTTACTGCTACATAACGTTATACGTTATATCGTAATGCTACATAACGTTATACGTTGTATCGTAATGCTACATAACGTTGTACGTTATATCGTAATGCTACATAACGTTATACGTTGTATCGTAATGCTACATAACGTTGTACGTTATATCGTAATGCTACATAACGTTATACGTTATATAGTAATGCTACATAACGTTATACGTTTAAACGTATTACCATATAACGTTATACGTTACATCGTAATGCTACATAACGTTATACGTTATATCGTAATGCTACATAACGTTATACGTTATATCGTAATGCTACATAACGTTATACGTTATATCGTAATGCTACATAACGTTATACGTTGTATCGTAATGCTACATAACGTTGTACGTTATATCGTAATGCTACATAACGTTATACGTTATATAGTAATGCTACATAACGTTATACGTTATAACGTATTACCATATAACGTTATACGTTATATCGTAATGCTACATAACGTTATACGTTATACCGTAATGCCACATAACGTTATACGCTATATCGTACTGCTAGATAACGTTATACGTTATATCGTAATGCTACATAACGTTATACGTTGTATCGTAATGCTACATAACGTTGTACGTTATATCGTAATGCTACATAACGTTATACGTTACATCGTAATGCTACATAACGTTATACGTTATAACGTAATGCTACATAACGTTATACGTTATAACGTAATACTACATAACGTTATATGTTATAACGTAATACTATATAACGTTATACGTTATATCGTTATGCTACATAACGTTATACGTTATATCCTAATGCTACACAACGTTATACGTTATATTGTAATGCTACATACCGTTATACGTTATATGGTAATGCTACATATCGTTATACGTTATAACGTATTACCATATAACGTTATTCGTTATATCGTAATGCTACATAACGTTATACGTTATATCGTAATGCTACATAACGTTATACGTTATATCGTAATGCTACATAACGTTATACGTTATAACGTATTACCATATAACGTTATACGTTACATCGTAATGCAACATAACGTTATACGTTATATCGTAATGCTACATAACGTTATACCTTATATCGTAATGCTACATAACGTTATACGTTACATCGTAATGCTATATAACGTTATACGTTACATCTTACAGCTACATAACGTTATACGTTATATCGTAACGCTACATAACGTTATACGTTATATCGTAATGCTACATAACGTTATACGTTATATCTTTCTGCTACATAACGTTATACGTTATATCGTAATGCTACATAACGTTATACGTTATATCGTAATGCTACATAACGTTATACGTTATATGGTAAAGCTACATATCGTTATACGTTATAACGTATTATCATATAACGTTATACGTTACATCGTAATGCTACATAACGTTATACGTTATAACGTAATGCTACATAACGTTATACGTTATAACGTAATACTACATAACGTTATATGTTATAACGTAATACTATATAACGTTATACGTTATATCGTAATGCTACACAACGTTATACGTTATATTGTAATGCTACATAACGTTATACGTTTAAACGTATTACCATATAACGTTATACGTTACATCGTAATGCTACATAACGTTATACGTTATATCGTAATGCTACATAACGTTATACGTTATATCGTAATGCTACATAACGTTATACGTTATATCGTAATGCTACATAACGTTATACGTTGTATCGTAATGCTACATAACGTTGTACGTTATATCGTAATGCTACATAACGTTATACGTTATATAGTAATGCTACATAACGTTATACGTTATAACGTATTACCATATAACGTTATACGTTATATCGTAATGCTACATAACGTTATACGTTATACCGTAATGCCACATAACGTTATACGCTATATCGTACTGCTAGATAACGTTATACGTTATATCGTAATGCTACATAACGTTATACGTTGTATCGTAATGCTACATAACGTTATACGCTATATCGTACTGCTAGATAACGTTATACGTTATATCGTAATGCTACATAACGTTATACGTTGTATCGTAATGCTACATAACGTTGTACGTTATATCGTAATGCTACATAACGTTATTCGTTACATCGTAATGCTACATAACGTTATACGTTATAACGTAATGCTACATAACGTTATACGTTATAACGTAATACTACATAACGTTATATGTTATAACGTAATACTATATAACGTTATACGTTATATCGTTATGCTACATAACGTTATACGTTATATCGTAATGCTACACAACGTTATACGTTATATTGTAATGCTACATAACGTTATACGTTATATGGTAATGCTACATATCGTTATACGTTATAACGTATTACCATATAACGTTATTCGTTAGATCGTAATGCTACATAACGTTATACGTTATATCGTAATGCTACATAACGTTATACGTTATATCGTAATGCTACATAACGTTATACGTTATAACGTATAACCATATAACGTTATACGTTACATCGTAATGCAACATAACGTTATACGTTATATCGTAATGCTACATAACGTTATACCTTATATCGTAATGCTACATAACGTTATACGTTACATCGTAATGCTATATAACGTTATACGTTACATCTTACAGCTACATAACGTTATACGTTATATCGTAACGCTACATAACGTTATACGTTATATCGTAATGCTACATAACGTTATACGTTATATCTTTCTGCTACATAACGTTATACGTTATATCGTAATGCTACATAACGTTATACGTTATATCGTAATGCTACATAACGTTATACGTTATATGGTAAAGCTACATATCGTTATACGTTATAACGTATTATCATATAACGTTATACGTTACATCGTAATGCTACATAACGTTATACGTTATAACGTAATGCTACATAACGTTATACGTTATAACGTAATACTACATAACGTTATATGTTATAACGTAATACTATATAACGTTATACGTTATATCGTTATGCTACATAACGTTATACGTTATATCGTAATGCTACACAACGTTATACGTTATATTGTAATGCTACATAACGTTATACGTTATATGGTAATGCTACATATCGTTATACGTTATAACGTATTACCATATAATGTTATTCATTATATCGTAATGCTACATAACGTTATACGTTATATCGTAATGCTACATAACGTTATACGTTATATCGCAATGCTACATAACGTTATAAGATAAAACGTAATACTACATAACGTTATACGTTATAACGTAATACTACATAACGTTATACGTTATATTGCAATGCTACATAACGTTGTACGTTATAACGTAATGCCACATAACGTTATACGTTATATCGTAATGCTACATAACGTTGTACGTTATATCTTACTGCTACATAACGTTATACGTTATATCGTAATGCTACATAACGTTATACGTTATATCTTTCTCCTACATAACGTTATACGTCATATCGTAATGCTACATAACGTTATACGTTATATCGTAATGCCACATAACGTTATACGCTATATCGTACTGCTAGATAACGTTATACGTTATATCGTAATGCTACATAACGTTATACGTTGTATCGTAATGCTACATAACGTTGTACGTTATATCGTAATGCTACATAACGTTATACGTTATATAGTAATGCTACATAACGTTATACGTTATATCGTAATGCTACATAACGTTATACGTTATATCGTAATGCTACATAACGTTATACGTTATATCGTAATGCTACATAACGTTATACGTTATAACGTATTACCATATAACGTTATACGTTACATCGTTATGCTACATAACGTTATCCGCTATATCGTAATGCTACATAACGTTATACGTTATATCGTAATGCTACATAACGTTATACGTTTAAACGTATTACCATATAACGTTATACGTTACATCGTAATGCTAGATAACGTTATACGTCATATCGTTATGCTACATAACGTTATACGTTATAACGTATTACCATATAACGTTATATGTTACATCGTAATGCTACATAACGTTATCCGTTATATCGTAATGCTACATAACGTTATACGGTATATCGTGATGCTACATAACGTTATACGTTATATCGTAATGCTACATAACGTTATACGTTTAAACGTATTACCATATAACGTTATACGTTACATCGTAATGCTAGATAACGTTATACGTTATAACGTATTACCATATAACGTTATATGTTACATCGTAATGCTACATAACGTTATCCGTTATATCGTAATGCTACATAACGTTATACGGTATATCGTGATGCTACATGACGTTATACGTTATATCGTAATGCTACATAACGTTATACGTTTAAACGTATTACCATATAACGTTATACGTTACATCGTAACGCTAGATAACGTTATACGTCATATCGTAATGCTACATAACGTTATACGTTATATCGTAATGCCACATAACGTTATACGCTATATCGTACTGCTAGATAACGTTATACGTTATATCGTAATGCTACATAACGTTATACGTTGTATCGTAATGCTACATAACGTTATACGTTATATCGTAATGCTGCACAACCTTATACGTTATATAGTAATGCTACATAACGTTATACGTTATAACGTATTACCATATAACGTTATACGTTATATCGTTATGCTACATAACGTTATAGGTTATATCTTACTGCTACATAACGTTATACGTTATATCGTAATGCTACATAACGTTATACGTTATATCGTAATGCTGCACAACCTTATACGTTATAACGTATTACCATATAACGTTATACGTTACATCGTAATGCTACATAACGTTATACGTTATATCGTAATGCTACATAACGTTATACGTTATATCGTAATGCTACATAACGTTATACGTTATATCGTAATGCTACATAACGTTATACGTTATAACGTATTACCATATAACGTTATACGTTACATCGTAATGCTACATAACGTTATCCGCTATATCGTAATGCTACATAACGTTATACGTTATATCGTAATGCTACATAACGTTATACGTTATAACGTAATACTACATAACGTTATATGTTATAACGTAATACTATATAACGTTATACGTTATATCGTTATGCTACATAACGTTATACGTTATATCGTAATGCTACACAACGTTATACGTTATATTGTAATGCTACATAACGTTATACGTTATATGGTAATGCTACATATCGTTATACGTTATAACGTATTACCATATAACGTTATTCGTTATATCGTAGTGCTACATAACGTCATACGTTATATCGTGTTGCTACATAACGTTATACGTTATATCGTAATGCTACATAACGTTATACGTTATAACGTATTACCATATAACGTTACACGTTACATCGTAATGCAACATAACGTTATACGTTATATCGTAATGCTACATAACGTTATACCTTATATCGTAATGCTACATAACGTTATACGTTACATCGTAATGCTATATAACGTTATGCGTTACACCTTACAGCTACATAACGTTACACGTTATATCGTAATGCTACATAACGTTATACGGTATATCGTAATACTACATAACGTTATACGTTATATCTTTATGCTACATATCGTTATACGTTATAACGTATTACCATATAACGTTATACGTTACATCGTAATGCTACATAACGTTATACGTTATAACGTAATGCTACATAACGTTATACGTTATAACGTAATACTACATAACGTTATATGTTATAACGTAATACTATATAACGTTATACGTTATATCGTTATGCTACATAACGTTATACGTTATATCGTAATGCTACACAACGTTATACGTTATATTGTAATGCTACATAACGTTATACGTTATATGGTAATGCTACATATCGTTATACGTTATAACGTAATGCTACATAACGTTATACGTTATATTGTAATGCTACATAACGTTATCCGCTATATCGTAATGCTACATAACGTTATACGTTATATCGTAATGCTACATAACGTTATACGTTATAACGTATTACCATATAACGTTATACGTTACATCGTAATTCTGGATAACGTTATACGTCATGTCGTAATGCTACATAACGTTATACGTTATATCGTAATGCCACATAACGTTATACGCTATATCGTACTGCTGGATAACGTTATACGTTATAACGTATTACCATATAACGTTATATGTTACATCGTAATGCTACATAACGTTATCCGTTATATCGTAATGCTACATAACGTTATACGGTATATCGTAATGCTACATAACGTTATACGTTATATCGTAATGCTACATAACGTTATACGTTTAAACGTATTACCATATAACGTTATACGTTACATCGTAATGCTAGATAACGTTATACGTTTAAACGTATTACCATATAACGTTATACGTTACATCGTAATGCTAGATAACGTTATACGTCATATCGTAATGCTACATAACGTTATACGTTATAACGTATTACCTTATAACGTTATATGTTACATCGTAATGCTACATAACGTTATCCGTTATATCGTAATGCTACATAACGTTATACGTTATATCGTAATGCTACATAACGTTATACGTTTAAACGTATTACCATATAACGTTATACGTTACATCGTAACGCTAGATAACGTTATACGTCATATCGTAATGCTACATAACGTTATACGTTATATCGTAATGCCACATAACGTTATACGCTATATCGTTCTGCTAGATAACGTTATACGTTATATCGTAATGCTACATAACGTTATACGTTGTATCGTAATGCTACATAACGTTATACGTTATATCGTAATGCTGCACAACCTTATACGTTATATAGTAATGCTACATAACGTTATACGTTATAACGTATTACCATATAACGTTATACGTTATATCGTAATGCTACATAACGTTATAGGTTATATCTTACTGCTACATAACGTTATACGTTATATCGTAATGCTACATAACGTTATACGTTATATCGTAATGCTGCACAACCTTATACGTTATAACGTATTACCATATAACGTTATACGTTACATCGTAATGCTACATAACGTTATACGTTATATCGTAATGCTACATAACGTTATACGTTATATCGTAATGCTACATAACGTTATACGTTATATCGTAATGCTACATAACGTTATACGTTATAACGTATTACCATATAACGTTATACGTTACATCGTAATGCTACATAACGTTATCCGCTATATCGTAATGCTACATAACGTTATACGTTATATCGTAATGCTACATAACGTTATACGTTATAACGTATTACCATATAACGTTATACGTTACATCGTAATGCTGGATAACGTTATACGTCATGTCGTAATGTTACATAACGTTATACGTTATATCGTAATGCCACATAACGTTATACGCTATATCGTACTGCTAGATAACGTTATACGTTATATCGTAATGCTACATAACGTTATACGTTGTATCGTAATGCTACATAACGTTATACGTTATATCGTAATGCTGCACAACGTTATACGTTATATCGTAATGCTACATAACGTTATACGTTATATCGTAATGCTACATAACGTTATACGTTATATCGTAATGCTACTTAACGTTATACGTTATTACGTATTACCATATAACGTTATACGTTACATCGTAATGCTACATAACGTTATACTTTATATCGTAATGCTACATAACGTTATACGTTATAACGTAATACTACATAACGTTATATGTTATAACGTAATACTATATAACGTTATACGTTATATCGTTATGCTACATAACGTTATACGTTATATCGTAATGCTACACAACGTTATACGTTATATTGTAATGCTACATAACGTTATACGTTATATGGTAATGCTACATATCGTTATACGTTATAACGTATTACCATATAACGTTATTCGTTATATCGTAGTGCTACATAACGTCATACGTTATATCGTAATGCTACATAACGTTATACGTTATATCGTAATGCTACATAACGTTATACGTTATAACGTATTACCATATAACGTTATACGTTACATCGTAATGCAACATAACGTTATACGTTATATCGTAATGCTACATAACGTTATACCTTATATCGTAATGCTACATAACGTTATACGTTACATCGTAATGCTATATAACGTTATGCGTTACACCTTACAGCTACATAACGTTACACGTTATATCGTAATGCTACATAACGTTATACGGTATATCGTAATACTACATAACGTTATACGTTATATCTTTATGCTACATATCGTTATACGTTATAACGTATTACCATATAACGTTATACGTTACATCGTAATGCTACATAACGTTATACGTTATAACGTAATGCTACATAACGTTATACGTTATAACGTAATACTACATAACGTTATATGTTATAACGTAATACTATATAACGTTATACGTTATATCGTTATGCTACATAACGTTATACGTTATATCGTAATGCTACACAACGTTATACGTTATATTGTAATGCTACATAACGTTATACGTTATATGGTAATGCTACATATCGTTATACGTTATAACGTAATGCTACATAACGTTATACGTTATATTGTAATGCTACATAACGTTATCCGCTATATCGTAATGCTACATAACGTTATACGTTATATCGTAATGCTACATAACGTTATACGTTATAACGTATTACCATATAACGTTATACGTTACATCGTAATTCTGGATAACGTTATACGTCATGTCGTAATGCTACATAACGTTATACGTTATATCGTAATGCCACATAACGTTATACGCTATATCGTACTGCTGGATAACGTTATACGTTATATCGTAATGCTACATAACGTTATACGTTGTATCGTAATGCTACATAACGTTATACGTTATAACGTAATACTACATAACGTTAAATGTTATAACGTAATACTATATAACGTTATACGTTATATCGTTATGCTACATAACGTTATACGTTATATCGTAATGCTACACAACGTTATACGTTATATTGTAATGCTACATAACGTTATACGTTATATGGTAATGCTACATATCGTTATACGTTATAACGTATTACCATATAACGTTATTCGTTATATCGTAGTGCTACATAACGTCATACGTTATATCGTAATGCTACATAACGTTATACGTTATATCGTAATGCTACATAACGTTATACGTTATAACGTATTACCATATAACGTTATACGTTACATCGTAATGCAACATAACGTTATACGTTATATCGTAATGCTACATAACGTTATACCTTATATCGTAATGCTACATAACGTTATACGTTACATCGTAATGCTATATAACGTTATACGTTACACCTTACAGCTACATAACGTTACACGTTATATCGTAATGCTACATAACGTTATACGGTATATCGTAATACTACATAACGTTATACGTTATATCTTTATGGTACATATCGTTATACGTTATAACGTATTACCATATAACGTTATACGTTACATCGTAATGCTACATAACGTTATACGTTATAACGTAATGCTACATAACGTTATACGTTATAACGTGATACTACATAACGTTATATGTTATAACGTAATACTATATAACGTTATACGTTATATCGTTATGCTACATAACGTTATACGTTATATCGTAATGCTATACAACGTTATACGTTATATTGTAATGCTACATAACGTTATACGTTATATGGTAATGCTACATATCGTTATACGTTATAACGTAATGCTACATAACGTTATACGTTATATTGTAATGCTACATAACGTTATCCGCTATATCGTAATGCTACATAACGTTATACGTTATATCGTAATGCTACATAACGTTATACGTTATAACGTATTACCATATAACGTTATACGTTACATCGTAATTCTGGATAACGGTATACGTCATGTCGTAATGCTACATAACGTTATACGTTATATCGTAATGCCACATAACGTTATACGCTATATCGTACTGCTAGATAACGTTATACGTTATATCGTAATGCTACATAACGTTATACGTTGTATCGTAATGCTACATAACGTTGTACGTTATATCGTAATGCTACAAAACGTTATACGTTATATCGTAATGCTACATAACGTTATACGTTATAACGTATTACCATATCACGTTATACGTTATATCGTAATGCTACATAACGTTATAGGTTATATCTTACTGCTACATAACGTTATACGTTATATCGTAATGCTACATAACGTTATACGTTATATCGTAATGCTGCACAACGTTATACGTTATATCGTAATGCTACATAACGTTATACGTTATATCGTAATGCTACATAACGTTATACGTTATATCGTAATGCTACATAACGTTATACGTTATATCGTAATGCTACATAACGTTATACGTTATATCGTAATGCTACATAACGTTATACGTTATATCGTAATGCGCCATAACGATATACGTTATATCGTAATGCTGCACAACGTTATACGTTATATCGCAATGCTACATAACGTTATACGATAAAACGTAATACTACATAACGTTATACGTTATAACGTAATACTACCTAACGTTATACGTTATATTGTAATGCTACATAACGTTGTAAGTTATAACGTAATGCTACATAACGTTATACGTTATATCGTAATGCTACATAACGTTATACGTTATATCGTAATGCTACATAACGTTATACGTTATATCGTAATGCTGCACAACGTTATACGTTATATCGTAATGCTACATAACGTTATACGTTACATCGTAATGCTACATAACGTTATACGTTATATCGTAATGCTACATAACGTTATACGTTATATCGTAATGCTACATAACGTTATACGTTATATCGTAATGCTACATAACGTTATACGTTATAACGTATTACCATATAACGTTATACGTTACATCGTAATGCTACATAACGTTATACGTTATATCGTAATGCTACATAACGTTATAGGTTATGACGTAATACTACATAACGTTATACGTTATATCGTAAAGCTACATAACGTTGTACGTTATATCTTACTGCTACATAACGTTATACGTTATATCGTAATGCTACATAACGTTATACGTTATATCGTAATGCTACATAACGTTATACGTTATATGGTAATGCTACATATCGTTATACGTTATAACGTATTATCATATAACGTTATACGTTACATCGTAATGCTACATAACGTTATACGTTATAACGTAATGCTACATAACGTTATACGTTATAACGTAATACTACATAACGTTATATGTTATAACGTAATACTATATAACGTTATACGTTATATCGTTATGCTACATAACGTTATACGTTATATCGTAATGCTACACAACGTTATACGTTATATTGTAATGCTACATAACGTTATACGTTATATGGTAATGCTACATATCGTTATACGTTATAACGTATTACCATATAACGTTATTCGTTATATCGTAATGCTACATAACGTTATACGTTATATCGTAATGCTACATAACGTTATACGTTATATCGTAATGCTACATAACGTTATACGTTATAACGTATTACCATATAACGTTATACGTTACATCGTAATGCAACATAACGTTATACGTTATATCGTAATGCTACATAACGTTATACCTTATATCGTAATGCTACATAACGTTATACGTTACATCGTAATGCTATATAACGTTATACGTTACACCTTACAGCTACATAACGTTATACGTTATATCGTAACGCTACATAACGTTATACGTTATATCGTAATGCTACATAACGTTATACGTTATATCTTTCTGCTACATAACGTTATACGTTATATCGTAATGCTACATAACGTTATACGTTATATGGTAATGCTACATATCGTTATACGTTATAACGTATTATCATATAACGTTATACGTTACATCGTAATGCTACATAACGTTATACGTTATAACGTAATGCTACATAACGTTATACGTTATAACGTAATACTACATAACGTTATATGTTATAACGTAATACTATATAACGTTATACGTTATATCGTTATGCTACATAACGTTATACGTTATATCGTAATGCTACACAACGTTATACGTTATATTGTAATGCTACATAACGTTATACGTTATATGGTAATGCTACATATCGTTATAAGTTATAACGTATTACCATATAACGTTATTCGTTATATCGTAATGCTACATAACGTTGTACGTTATATCTTACTGCTACATAACGTTATACGTTATATCGTAATGCTACATAACGTTATACGTTATATCGTAATGCTACATAACGTTATACGTTATATCTTTCTGCTACATAACGTTATACGTTATATCGTAATGCTACATAACGTTATACGTTATATCGTAATGCTACATAACGTTATACGTTATATCGTAATGCTACATAACGTTGTACGTTATATCTTACTGCTGCATAACGTTATACGTTATATCGTAATGCTACATAACATTATACGTTATATCGTAATGCTACATAACGTTATACGCTATATCTTTCTGCTACATAACGTTATACGTTATATCGTAATGCTACATAACGTTATACGTTATATCGTAATGCTATATAACGTTATACGTTATATCGTAATGCTACATAACGTTGTACGTTATATCTTACTGCTGCATAACGTTATACGTTATATCGTAATGCTACATAACGTTATACGTTATATCGTAATGCTACATAACGTTATACGTTATATCGTAATGCTACATAACGTTATACGTTATATCGTAATGCTACATAACGTTATACGTTATATCGTAATGCTACATAACGTTATACGTTAGATCTTTCTGCTACATAACGTTATACGTTATATCGTAATGCTACATAACGTTACACGATATAACGTAATACTACATAACGTTATACGTTATAACGTAATGCTACATAACGTTATACGTTATATGGTAATGCTACATAACGTTACACGTTATAACGTATTACCATATAACGTTATACGTTATAACGTATTACCATATAACGTTATACGTTATATAGTAATGCTACATAACGTTATACGTTATATCTTACTGCTACATAACGTTATGAGTTATATCGTAATGCTACATAACGTAATACGATATAACGTAATACTACATATCGTTATACGTTATAACGTAATACTTCATAACGTTATACGTTATATCGTAATGCTACATAACGTTATACGTTATATCTTTCTGCTACATAACGTTATACGTTATATCGTAATGCTGCACAACGTTATACGTTATAACGTATTACCATATAACGTTATACGTTATATCGTAATGCTACATAGCGTTATACGTTATATCGTAATGCTACATAGCGTTATACGTTATATCGTTATGCTACATAACGTTATACGTTATATCGTAATGCTACATAACGTTATACGTTATAACATAATACTACATAACGTTATACGTTTTAACGTAATACTATATAACGTTATCCGTTATATCGTTATGCTACATAACGTTATACGTTATATCGTAATGCTACACAACGTTATACGTTATATTGTAATGCTACATAACGTTATACGTTATATGGTAATGCTACATATCGTTATACGTTATAACGTATTGCCATATAACGTTATTCGTTATATCGTAATGCTACATAACGTTATACGTTATATCGTAATGCTACATAACGTTATACGTTATATCGTAATGCTACATAACGTTATACGTTATATTGTATGACCATATAACGTTATATGTTACATCGTAATGCTACATAACGTTATACGTCATATCGTAATGCTACATAACGTTATACGTTATATCGTAATGCTACATAACGTTATACGCTATATCTTACTGCTATATAACGTTATACGTTATATCGTAATGCTACATAACGTTATACGTTATATAGTAATGCTACATAACGTTATACGTTATATCTTACTGCTACATAACGTTATGAGTTATATCGTAATGCTACATAACGTTATACGATATAACGTAATACTACATATCGTTATACGTTATATCGTAATGCTACATAACGTTATACGTTATAACGTATTACCATATAACGTTATACGTTACATCGTAATGCTACATAACGTTATCCGTTATATCGTAATGCTACATAACGTTATACGTTATATCGTAATGCTATATAACGTTATACGCTATATCTTACTGCTATATAACGTTATACGTTATATCGTAATGCTACATAACGTTATACGTTATATAGTAATGCTACATAACGTTATACGTTATATCTTACTGCTACATAACGTTATACGTTATATCGTAATGCTACATAACGTTATACGTTTAAACGTATTACCATATAACGTTATACGTTACATCGTAATGCTAGATAACATTATACGTCATATCGTAATGCCACATAACGTTATACGCTATATCGTACTGCTAGATAACGTTATGCGTTATATCGTAATGCTACATAACGTTATACGTTATATCGTAATGCTACATAACGTTATACGTTATATCGTAATGCTACATAACGTTATACGTTATACCGTATTACCATATAACGTTATACGTTACATCGTAATGCTACATAATGTTATATTTTATATCGTAATGCTACACAACGTTATACGTTATATTGTAATGCTACATAACGATATACGTTATATGGTAATGCTACATATCGTTATACGTTATGACGTATTACCATATAACGTTATTCGTTATATTGTAATGCTACATAACGTTGTACGTTATAACGTATTACCATATAACGTTATAAGTTACATCGTAATGCTACATAACGTTATACGTTATAACGTATTACCATATAACGTTATACGTTATATTGTAATGCTACATAACGTTATACGTTATATCGTAATGCTACATGACGTTATTCGTTATATCGTAATGCTACATAACGTTATACGTTATATGGTAATGCTACATAACGTTATACGCTATAACGTATTACCATATAACGTTATACGTTATATAGTAATGCTACATAACGTTATACGTTATATCTTACTGCTACATAACGTTATGAGTTATATTGTAATGCTACATAACGTTATAAGTTATATGGTAATGCTACATAACGTTATACGATATAATGTATTACCATATAACGTTATACATTATATCGCAATGCTACATAACGTTATACGTTATATCGTAATGCTACACAACGTTATACGTTATGTCGGAATGCTACATAACGTTATACGTTATATCGTAATGCTACATAACGTTGTACGTTATATCTTACTGCTGCATAACGTTATACGTTATATCGTAATGCTACGTAACGTTATACGTTATATCGTAATGCTACATAACGTTATACGTTATATCGTAATGCTACATAACGTTATACGTTATATCGTAATGCTACATAACGTTATACGTTAGATCTTTCTGCTACATAACGTTATACGTTATATCGTAATGCTACATAACGTTACACGATATAACGTAATACTACATAACGTTATACGTTATAACGTAATGCTACATAACGTTATACGTTATATGGTAATGCTACATAACGTTACACGTTATAACGTATTACCATATAACGTTATACGTTATAACGTATTACCATATAACGTTATACGTTATATAGTAATGCTACATAACGTTATACGTTATATCTTACTGCTACATAACGTTATGAGTTATATCGTAATGCTACATAACGTAATACGATATAACGTAATACTACATATCGTTATACGTTATAACGTAATACTTCATAACGTTATACGTTATATCGTAATGCTACATAACGTTATACGTTATATCTTTCTGCTACATAACGTTATACGTTATATCGTAATGCTGCACAACGTTATACGTTATAACGTATTACCATATAACGTTATACGTTATATCGTAATGCTACATAGCGTTATACGTTATATCGTAATGCTACATAGCGTTATACGTTATATCGTTATGCTACATAACGTTATACGTTATATCGTAATGCTACATAACGTTATACGTTATAACGTAATACTACATAACGTTATACGTTTTAACGTAATACTATATAACGTTATCCGTTATATCGTTATGCTACATAACGTTATACGTTATATCGTAATGCTACACAACGTTATACGTTATATTGTAATGCTACATAACGTTATACGTTATATGGTAATGCTACATATCGTTATACGTTATAACGTATTGCCATATAACGTTATTCGTTATATCGTAATGCTACATAACGTTATACGTTATATCGTAATGCTACATAACGTTATACGTTATATCGTAATGCTACATAACGTTATACGTTATAACGTATTACCATATAACGTTATACGTTACATCGTAAGGCTACATAACGTTATACGTTATATCGTAATGCTACATAACGTTATACGTCATATCGTAATGCTACATAACGTTATACGTTATATCGTAATGCTACATAACGTTATACGCTACATCGTAATGCTACATATCGTTATGCGTTATATCGTAATGCTACATAACGTTATACGTTATAACCAATTACCATATAACGTTATACGTTACATCGTAATGCTACATAACGTTATACGTCATATCGTAATGCTACATAACGTTATACGTTATATGGTAATGCTACATATCGTTATACGTTATATCGTAATGCTACATAACGTTATACGTTATATCGTAATGCTACATAACGTTATACGTTATATTGTATGACCATATAACGTTATATGTTACATCGTAATGCTACATAACGTTATACGTCATATCGTAATGCTACATAACGTTATACGTTATATCGTAATGCTACATAACGTTATACGCTATATCTTACTGCTATATAACGTTATACGTTATATCGTAATGCTACATAACGTTATACGTTATATAGTAATGCTACATAACGTTATACGTTATATCTTACTGCTACATAACGTTATGAGTTATATCGTAATGCTACATAACGTTATACGATATAACGTAATACTACATATCGTTATACGTTATATCGTAATGCTACATAACGTTATACGTTATAACGTATTACCATATAACGTTATACGTTACATCGTAATGCTACATAACGTTATCCGTTATATCGTAATGCTACATAACGTTATACGTTATATCGTAATGCTATATAACGTTATACGCTATATCTTACTGCTATATAACGTTATACGTTATATCGTAATGCTACATAACGTTATACGTTATATAGTAATGCTACATAACGTTATACGTTATATCTTACTGCTACATAACGTTATACGTTATATTGTAATGCTACATAACGTTATACGTTTAAACGTATTACCATATAACGTTATACGTTACATCGTAATGCTAGATAACATTATACGTCATATCGTAATGCCACATAACGTTATACGCTATATCGTACTGCTAGATAACGTTATGCGTTATATCGTAATGCTACATAACGTTATACGTTATATCGTAATGCTACATAACGTTATACGTTATATCGTAATGCTACATAACGTTATACGTTATAACGTATTACCATATAACGTTATACGTTACATCGTAATGCTACATAACGTTATATTTTATATCGTAATGCTACACAACGTTATACGTTATATTGTAATGCTACATAACGATATACGTTATATGGTAATGCTACATATCGTTATACGTTATGACGTATTACCATATAACGTTATTCGTTATATTGTAATGCTACATAACGTTGTACGTTATAACGTATTACCATATAACGTTATAAGTTACATCGTAATGCTACATAACGTTATACGTTATAACGTATTACCATATAACGTTATACGTTATATTGTAATGCTACATAACGTTATACGTTATATCGTAATGCTACATGACGTTATTCGTTATATCGTAATGCTACATAACGTTATACGTTATATGGTAATGCTACATAACGTTATACGCTATAACGTATTACCATATAACGTTATACGTTATATAGTAATGCTACATAACGTTATACGTTATATCTTACTGCTACATAACGTTATGAGTTATATTGTAATGCTACATAACGTTATAAGTTATATGGTAATGCTACATAACGTTATACGATATAATGTATTACCATATAACGTTATACATTATATCGCAATGCTACATAACGTTATACGTTATATCGTAATGCTACACAACGTTATACGTTATGTCGGAATGCTACATAACGTTATACGTTATATCGTAATGCTACATGACGTTATACGTTATATCGTAATGCTACATAACGTTATACGTTATATCCTAATGCTACATAACGTTATACGCTGTATCGTAATGCTACATAACGTTATACGTTATATGGTAATGCTACATATCGTTATACGTTATAACGTATTACCATATAACGTTATTCGTTATATCGTAATGCTACATAACGTTATACGTTATATGGTAATGCTACATATCGTTATACGTTATAACGTATTACCATATAACGTTATACGTTATATTGTAATGCTACATAATGTTGTACGTTATATCGTAATGCTACATAACGTTATACGTTATATCCTAATGCTACATAACGTTATACGCTGTATCGTAATGCTACATAACGTTATACGTTATATGGTAATGCTACATATCGTTATACGTTATAACGTATTACCATATAACGTTATTCGTTATATCGTAATGCTACATAACGTTATACGTTATATCGTAATGCTACATAACGTTATACGTTATGTCGGAATGCTACATAACGTTATACGTTATATCGTAATGCTACATGACGTTATACGTTATATCGTAATGCTACATAACGTTATACTTTACATCCTAATGCTACATAACGTTATACGCTGTATCGTCATGCTACATAACGTTATACGTTATAACGTAATACTACATAACGTTATACGTTATATTGTAATGCTACATAACGTTATAAGTTATATCGTAATGCTACATCACGTTATACGTTATATCGTAATGCTACATATCGTTATACGTTATAACGTATTACCATATAACGTTATTCGTTATATCGTAATGCTACATAACGTTATACGTTATATTGTAATGCTACATAACGTTATAAGTTATATCGTAATGCTACATCACGTTATACGTTATATCGTAATGCTACATATCGTTATACGTTGTAACGTATTACCATATAACGTTATTCGTTATATCGTAATGCTACATAACGTTATACGTTATATCGTAATGCTACATAACGTTATACGTTATGTCGGAATGCTACATAACGTTATACGTTATATCGTAATGCTACATGACGTTATACGTTATATCGTAATGCTACATAACGTTATACTTTATATCCTAATGCTACATAACGTTATACGCTGTATCGTAATGCTACATAACGTTATAAGTTATATGGTAATGCTACATAACGTTATACGTTATATCGTAATGCTACATAACGTTATACGTTATGTCGGAATGCTACATAACGTTATACGTTATATCGTAATGCTACATGACGTTATACGTTATATCGTAATGCTACATAACGTTATACTTTATATCCTAATGCTACATAACGTTATACGCTGTATCGTAATGCTACATAACGTTATAAGTTATATCGTAATGCTACATCACGTTATACGTTATATCGTAATGCTACATATCATTATACGTTATAACGTATTACCATATAACGTTATTCGTTATATCGTAATGCTACATAACGTTATACGTTATGTCGGAATGCTACATAACGTTATACGTTATATCGTAATGCTACATAACGTTATACGTTATAACGTAATACTACATAACGTTATACGTTATATTGTAATGCTACATAACGTTATAAGTTATATCGTAATGCTACATCACGTTATACGTTATATCGTAATGCTACATAACGTTATACGTTATATCGTAATGCTACACAACGTTATACGTTATATTGTAATGCTACATAACGTTATACGTTATATTGTAATGCTGCATAACGTTATAAGTTATATGATAATGCTACATAACGTTATACGATATAATGTATTACCATATAACGTTATACATTATATCGTAATGCTACATAACGTTATACGTTATAAAGTAATACTACATAACGTTATACGTTATATTGTAATGCTACATAACGTTATAAGTTATATGGTAATGCTACATAACGTTATACGATATAATGTATTACCATATAACGTTATACATTATATCGTAATGCTACATAACGTTATACGTTATATTGTAATGCTACATAACGTTATACGTTATATGGTAATGCTACATATCGTTATACGCTATAACGTATTACCATATAACGTTATTCGTTATATCGTAATGCTACATAACGTTATACGTTATATCGTAATGCTACATAACGTTATACGTTATGTCGGAATGCTACATAACCTTATACGTTATATCGTAATGCTACATGACGTTATACGTTATATCGTAATGCTACATAACGTTATACGTTATATTGTAATGCCACACAACGTTATACGTTATAACGTATTACCATATAACCTTATACGTTATATAGTAATGCTACATAACGTTATACGTTATATCTTACTGCTACATAACGTTATGAGTTATATCGTAATGCTACATAACGTTATACGATATAACGTAATACTACATATCGTTATACGTTATTACGTAATACTACATAACGTTATACGTTATATTGTAATGCTACATAATGTTGTACGTTATATCGTAATGCTACATAACGTTATACGTTATATCCTAATGCTACATAACGTTATACGCTGTATCGTAATGCTACATAACGTTATACGTTATATGGTAATGCTACATATCGTTATACGTTATATTGTAATGCTACATAACGTTATAAGTTATATGGAAATGCTACATAACGTTATACGATATAATGTATTACCATATAACGTTATACATTATATCGTAATGCTACATAACGTTATACGTTATATCGTAATGCTACATAACGTTATACTTTATATCCTAATGCTACATAACGTTATACGCTGTATCGTAATGCTACATAACGTTATACGTTATAACGTAATACTACATAACGTTATACGTTATATTGTAATGCTACATAACGTTATAAGTTATATCGTAATGCTACATAACGTTATACGTTATATCGTAATGCCACATAACGTTATACGTTATAACGTATTACCATATAACGTTATACGTTACATCGTAATGCTACATAACGTTATACGTTATATCGTAATGCTACACAACGTTATACGTTATATCGTAATGCTACATGACGTTATACGTTATATCGTAATGCTACATAACGTTATACGTTATATTGTAATGCCACACAACGTTATACGTTATAACGTATTACCATATAACCTTATACGTTATATAGTAATGCTACATAACGTTATACGTTATATCGTAATGCTACATGACGTTATACGTTATATCGTAATGCTACATAACGTTATACGTTATATTGTAATGCCACACAACGTTATACGTTATAACGTATTACCATATAACCTTATACGTTATATAGTAATGCTACATAACGTTATACGTTATATCTTACTGCTACATAAAGTTATGAGTTATATCGTAATGCTACATAACGTTATACGATATAACGTAATACTACATATCGTTATACGTTATTACGTAATACTACATAACGTTATACGTTATATTGTAATGCTACATAATGTTGTACGTTATATCGTAATGCTACATAACGTTATACGTTATATCCTAATGCTACATAACGTTATACGCTGTATCGTAATGCTACATAACGTTATACGTTATATGGTAATGCTACACAACGTTATACGTTATAACGTATTACCATATAACCTTATACGTTATATAGTAATGCTACATAACGTTATACGTTATATCGTAATGCTACATGACGTTATACGTTATATCGTAATGCTACATAACGTTATACGTTATATTGTAATGCCACACAACGTTATACGTTATAACGTATTACCATATAACCTTATACGTTATATAGTAATGCTACATAACGTTATACGTTATATCTTACTGCTACATAAAGTTATGAGTTATATCGTAATGCTACATAACGTTATACGATATAACGTAATACTACATATCGTTATACGTTATTACGTAATACTACATAACGTTATACGTTATATTGTAATGCTACATAATGTTGTACGTTATATCGTAATGCTACATAACGTTATACGTTATATCCTAATGCTACATAACGTTATACGCTGTATCGTAATGCTACATAACGTTATACGTTATATGGTAATGCTACATATCGTTATACGTTATAACGTATTACCATATAACGTTATTCGTTATATCGTAATGCTACATAACGTTATACGTTATATGGTAATGCTACATATCGTTATACGTTATAACGTATTACCATATAACGTTATACGTTATATTGTAATGCTACATAATGTTGTACGTTATATCGTAATGCTACATAACGTTATACGTTATATCCTAATGCTACATAACGTTATACGCTGTATCGTAATGCTACATAACTTTATACGTTATATGGTAATGCTACATATCGTTATACGTTATAACGTATTACCATATAACGTTATTCGTTATATCGTAATGCTACATAACGTTATACGTTATATCGTAATGCTACATAACGTTATACGTTATGTCGGAATGCTACATAACGTTATACGTTATATCGTAATGCTACATGACGTTATACGTTATATCGTAATGCTACATAACGTTATACTTTATATCCTAATGCTACATAACGTTATACGCTGTATCGTAATGCTACATAACGTTATACGTTATAACGTAATACTACATAACGTTATACGTTATATTGTAATGCTACATAACGTTATAAGTTATATCGTAATGCTACATCACGTTATACGTTATATCGTAATGCTACATAACGTTATACGTTATAACGTATTACCATATAACGTTATACGTTACATCGTAATGCTACATAACGTTATACGTTATATCGTAATGCTACATAACGTTATACGTTATATGGTAATGCTACATAACGTTATACGCTATAACGTATTACCATATAACGTTATACGTTATATAGTAATGCTACATAACGTTATACGTTATATCTTACTGCTACATAACTTTATGAGTTATATTGTAATGCTACATAACGTTATAAGTTATATGGTAATGCTACATAACGTTATACGATATAATGTATTACCATATAACGTTATACATTATATCGCAATGCTACATAACGTTATACGTTATATCGTAATGCTACACAACGTTATACGTTATGTCGGAATGCTACATAACGTTATACGTTATATCGTAATGCTACATGACGTTATACGTTATATCGTAATGCTACATAACGTTATACGTTATATCCTAATGCTACATAACGTTATACGCTGTATCGTAATGCTACATAACGTTATACGATATAACGTAATACTACATAACGTTATACGTTATATTGTAATGCTACATAACGTTATAAGTTATATGGTAATGCTACATAACGTTATACGTTATAATGTATTACCGTATAACGTTATAAATTATATCGTAATGCTACATAACGTTATACGTTATATCGTAATGCTACACAACGTTATACCTTATATAGTAATGCTACATAACGTTATACGTTATATTGTAATGCTACATAACGTTATAAGTTATATGGTAATGCTACATAACGTTATACGATATAATGTATTACCATATAACGTTATACATTATATCGTAATGCTACATAACGTTATACGTTATAAAGTAATACTACATAACGTTATACGTTATATTGTAATGCTACATAACGTTATAAGTTATATGGTAATGCTACATAACGTTATACGATATAATGTATTACCATATAACGTTATACATTATATCGTAATGCTACATAACGTTATACGTTATATTGTAATGCTACATAACGTTATACGTTATATGATAATGCTACATATCGTTATACGCTATAACGTATTACCATATAACGTTATTCGTTATATCGTAATGCTACATAACGTTATACGTTATATCGTAATGCTACATAACGTTATACGTTATGTCGGAATGCTACATAACCTTATACGTTATATCGTAATGCTACATGACGTTATACGTTATATCGTAATGCTACATAACGTTATACGTTATATTGTAATGCCACACAACGTTATACGTTATAACGTATTACCATATAACCTTATACGTTATATAGTAATGCTACATAACGTTATACGTTATATCTTACTGCTACATAACGTTATGAGTTATATCGTAATGCTACATAACGTTATACGATATAACGTAATACTACATATCGTTATACGTTATTACGTAATACTACATAACGTTATACGTTATATTGTAATGCTACATAATGTTGTACGTTATATCGTAATGCTACATAACGTTATACGTTATATCCTAATGCTACATAACGTTATACGCTGTATCGTAATGCTACATAACGTTATACGTTATATGGTAATGCTACATATCGTTATACGTTATATTGTAATGCTACATAACGTTATAAGTTATATGGTAATGCTACATAACGTTATACGATATAATGTATTACCATATAACGTTATACATTATATCGTAATGCTACATAACGTTATACGTTATATCGTAATGCTACAAAGCGTTATACTTTATATCCTAATGCTACATAACGTTATACGCTGTATCGTAATGCTACATAACGTTATACGTTATAACGTAATACTACATAACGTTATACGTTATATTGTAATGCTACATAACGTTATAAGTTATATCGTAATGCTTCATAACGTTATACGTTATATCGTAATGCCACATAACGTTAAACGTTATAACGTATTACCATATAACGTTATACGTTACATCGTAATGCTACATAACGTTATACGTTATATCGTAATGCTACACAACGTTATACGTTATATCGTAATGCTACATGACGTTATACGTTATATCGTAATGCTACATAACGTTATACGTTATATTGTAATGCCACACAACGTTATACGTTATAACGTATTACCATATAACCTTATACGTTATATAGTAATGCTACATAACGTTATACGTTATATCGTAATGCTACATGACGTTATACGTTATATCGTAATGCTACATAACGTTATACGTTATATTGTAATGCCACACAACGTTATACGTTATAACGTATTACCATATAACCTTATACGTTATATAGTAATGCTACATAACGTTATACGTTATATCTTACTGCTACATAAAGTTATGAGTTATATCGTAATGCTACATAACGTTATACGATATAACGTAATACTACATATCGTTATACGTTATTACGTAATACTACATAACGTTATACGTTATATTGTAATGCTACATAATGTTGTACGTTATATCGTAATGCTACATAACGTTATACGTTATATCCTAATGCTACATAACGTTATACGCTGTATCGTAATGCTACATAACGTTATACGTTATATGGTAATGCTACATATCGTTATACGTTATAACGTATTACCATATAACGTTATACGTTACATCGTAATGCTACATAACGTTATACGTTATATCGTAATGCTACACAACGTTATACGTTATATCGTAATGCTACATGACGTTATACGTTATATCGTAATGCTACATAACGTTATACGTTATATTGTAATGCCACACAACGTTATACGTTATAACGTATTACCATATAACCTTATACGTTATATAGTAATGCTACATAACGTTATACGTTATATCGTAATGCTACATGACGTTATACGTTATATCGTAATGCTACATAACGTTATACGTTATATTGTAATGCCACACAACGTTATACGTTATAACGTATTACCATATAACCTTATACGTTATATAGTAATGCTCCATAACGTTATACGTTATATCTTACTGCTACATAAAGTTATGAGTTATATCGTAATGCTACATAACGTTATACGATATAACGTAATACTACATATCGTTATACGTTATTACGTAATACTACATAACGTTATACGTTATATTGTAATGCTACATAATGTTGTACGTTATATCGTAATGCTACATAACGTTATACGTTATATCCTAATGCTACATAACGTTATACGCTGTATCGTAATGCTACATAACGTTATACGTTATATGGTAATGCTACATATCGTTATACGTTATAACGTATTACCATATAACGTTATTCGTTATATCGTAATGCTACATAACGTTATACGTTATATGGTAATGCTACATATCGTTATACGTTATAACGTATTACCATATAACGTTATACGTTATATTGTAATGCTACATAATGTTGTACGTTATATCGTAATGCTACATAACGTTATACGTTATATCCTAATGCTACATAACGTTATACGCTGTATCGTAATGCTACATAACGTTATACGTTATATGGTAATGCTACATATCGTTATACGTTATATTGTAATGCTACATAACGTTATAAGTTATATGGTAATGCTACATTACGTTATACGATATAATGTATTACCATATAACGTTATACATTATATCGTAATGCTACATAACGCTATACGTTATATCGTAATGCTACAAAACGTTATACTTTATATCCTAATGCTACATAACGTTATACGCTGTATCGTAATGCTACATAACGTTATACGTTATAACGTAATACTACATAACGTTATACGTTATATTGTAATGCTACATAACGTTATAAGTTATATCGTAATGCTACATAACGTTATACGTTATATCGTAATGCCACATAACGTTATACGTTATAACGTATTACCATATAACGTTATACGTTACATCGTAATGCTACATAACGTTATACGTTATATCGTAATGCTACACAACGTTATACGTTATATCGTAATGCTACATGACGTTATACGTTATATCGTAATGCTACATAACGTTATACGTTATATTGTAATGCCACACAACGTTATACGTTATAACGTATTACCATATAACCTTATACGTTATATAGTAATGCTACATAACGTTATACGTTATATCGTAATGCTACATGACGTTATACGTTATATCGTAATGCTACATAACGTTATACGTTATATTGTAATGCCACACAACGTTATACGTTATAACGTATTACCATATAACCTTATACGTTATATAGTAATGCTACATAACGTTATACGTTATATCTTACTGCTACATAAAGTTATGAGTTATATCGTAATGCTACATAACGTTATACGATATAACGTAATACTACATATCGTTATACGTTATTACGTAATACTACATAACGTTATACGTTATATTGTAATGCTACATAATGTTGTACGTTATATCGTAATGCTACATAACGTTATACGTTATATCCTAATGCTACATAACGTTATACGCTGTATCGTAATGCTACATAACGTTATACGTTATATGGTAATGCTACATATCGTTATACGTTATAACGTATTACCATATAACGTTATTCGTTATATCGTAATGCTACATAACGTTATACGTTATATCGTAATGCTACATAACGTTATACGTTATGTCGGAATGCTACATAACGTTATACGTTATATCGTAATGCTACATGACGTTATACGTTATATCGTAATGCTACATAACGTTATACTTTATATCCTAATGCTACATAACGTTATACGCTGTATCGTAATGCTACATAACGTTGTACGTTATAACGTAATACTACATAACGTTATACGTTATATTGTAATGCTACATAACGTTATAAGTTATATCGTAATGCTACATCACGTTATACGTTATATCGTAATGCTACATATCGTTATACGTTATAACGTATTACCATATAACGTTATTCGTTATATCGTAATGCCACATAACGTTATACGTTATATCGTAATGCTACATAACGTTATACGTTATGTCGGAATGCTACATAACGTTATACGTTATATCGTAATGCTACATGACGTTATAAGTTATATGGTAATGCTACATAACGTTATACGATATAATGTATTACCATATAACGTTATACATTATATCGTAATGCTACATAACGTTATACGTTATATTGTAATGCTACATAACGTTATACGTTATATGGTAATGCTACATATCGTTATACGTTATAACGTATTACCATATAACGTTATATGTTACATCGTAATGCTACATAACGTTATCCGCTATATCGTAATGCTACATAACGTTATACGTTATATCGTAATGCTACATAACGTTATACGTTTAAACGTATTACCATATAGCGTTATAAGTTACATCGTAATGCTAGATAACGTTATACGTCATATCGTAATGCTACATAACGTTATACGTTATATCGTAATGCCACATAACGTTATACGCTATATCGTACTGCTAGATAACGTTATACGTTATATCGTAATGCTACATAACGTTATACGTTGTATCGTAATGCTACACAACTTTGTACGTTATATCGTAATGCTACAAAACGTTATACGTTATATCGTAATACTATATAACGTTATACGTTATATCGTTATGCTACATAACGTTATACGTTATATCGTAATGCTACACAACGTTATACGTTATATTGTAATGCTACATAACGTTATACGTTATATGGTAATGCTACATATCGTTATACGTTATAACGTATTACCATATAACGTTATTCGTTATATCGTAATGCTATATAACGTTATACGTTATATCGTAATGCTACATAACGTTATACGATATATCGTAATGCTACATAACGTTATACGTTATAACGTATTACCATATACGTTATACGTTACATCGTAATGCTACATAACGTTATACGTTATATCGTAATGCTACACAACGTTATACGTTATATTGTAATGCTACATAACGTTATACGTTATATCGTAATGCTACATGACGTTATACGTTATATCGTAATGCTACATAACGTTATATGTTATATCGTAATGCTACATAACGTTATACGTTATATGGTAATGCTACATGACGTTATACGTTATATCGTAATGCTACATAACGTTATACGTTATAGCGTAATGTCACACAACGTTATACGTTATAACGTATTACCATATAACGTTATACGTTATATAGTAATGCTACATAACGTTATACGTTGTATCTTACTGCTACATAACGTTATGAGTTATATCGTAATGCTACATCATGTTATACGATATAGCGTAGTACTACATATCGTTATACGTTATAACGTAATACTACATAACGTTATACGTTATATTGTAATGCTACATAATGTTGTACGTTATATCGTATTGCTACATAACGTTATACGTTATATCCTAATGCTACATAACGTTATACGCTGTATCGTAATGCTACATAACGTTATACGTTATATGGTAATGCTACATATCGTTATACGTTATAACGTATGACCATATAACGTTATTCGTTATATCGTAATGCTACATAACGTTATACGTTATATCGTAATGCTACATAACGTTATACGTTATGTCGGAACACTACATAACGTTATACGTTATATCGTAATGCTACATAATGTTGTACGTTATATCGTATTGCTACATAACGTTATACGTTATATCCTAATGCTACATAACGTTATACGCTGTATCGTAATGCTACATAACGTTATACGTTATATGGTAATGCTACATATCGTTATACGTTATAACGTATTACCATATAACGTTATTCGTTATATCGTAATGCTACATAACGTTATACGTTATAACGTAATACTACATAACGTTATACGTTATATTGTAATGCCACATAACGTTATAAGTTATATGGTAGTGCTACATAGCGTTATACGTTATAATGTATTACCATAAAACGTTATACATTATATCGTAATGCTACATAACGTTATACCTTATATCGTAATGCTACATAACGTTATACGTTATATCGTAATGCTACATAACGTTATACGTTATATGGTAATGCCACACAACGTTATACGTTATAACGTATTACCATATAACGTTATACGTTATATAGTAATGCTACATAACGTTATACGTTATATCTTACTGCTACATAACGTCATGAGTTATATCGTAATGCTACATAACGTTATACGATATAACGTAATACTACATATCGTTATACGTTATTACGTAATACTACATAACGTTATACGTTATATTGTAATGCTACAGAATGTTGTACGTTATATCGTAATGCTACATAACGTTATACGTCATGTCGTAATGCTACATAAGGTTATACGTTATATCGTAATGCCATATAACGTTATACGCTATATCGTACTGCTAGATAACGTTATACGTTATATCGTAATGCTACATAACGTTATACGTTGTATCGTAATGCTACATAACGTTGTACGTTATATCGTAATGCTACAAAACGTTATACGTTATATCGTAATGCTACATAACGTTATACGTTATATCCTAATGCTACATAACGTTATACGCTGTATCGTAATGCTACATAACGTTATACGTTATATGGTAATGCTACATATATCGTTATACGTTATAACGTATTACCATATAACGTTATTCGTTATATCGTAATGCTACATAACGTTATACTTTATATCGTAATGCTACATAACGTTATACGTTATGTCGGAATGCTACATAACGTTATACGTTATATCGTAACGCTACATGACGTTATACGTTATATCGTAATGCTACATAACGTTATACGTTATATCCTAATGCTACATAACGTTATACGCTGTATCGTAATGCTACATAACGTTATACGTTATAACGTAATACTACATAACGATATACGTTATATTGTAATGCTACATAACGTTATAAGTTATATGGTAATGCTACATAACGTTATACGTTATAATGTATTACCATATAACGTTATACATTATATCGTAATGCTACATAACGTTATACGTTATATCGTAATGCTACATAACGTTATACGTTATATCGTAATGCTACATAACGTTATACGTTATATCGTAATGCCACACAACGTTATACGTTATAACGTATTACCATATAACGTTATACGTTATATAGTAATGCTACATAACGTTATACGTTATATCGTAATGCTACATAACGTTATACGTTATGTCGGAACACTACATAACGTTATACGTTATATCGTAATGCTACATGACGTTATACGTTATATCGTAATGCTACATAACGTTATACGTTATATCCTAATGCTACATAACGATATACGCTGTATCGTAATGCTACATACCGTTATACGTTATAACGTAATACTACATAACGTTATACGTTATATTGTAATGCCACATAACGTTATAAGTTATATGGTAATGCTACATAACGTTATACGTTATAATGTATTACCATATAACGTTATACATTAAATCGTAATGCTACATAACGTTATACGTTATATCGTAATGCTACATAACGTTATACGTTATATCGTAATGCTACATAACGTCATACGTTATATCGTAATGCCACACAACGTTATACGTTATAACGTATTACCATATAACGTTATACGTTATATAGTAATGCTACATAACGTTATACGTTATATCTTACTGCTACATAACGTCATGAGCTACATCGTAATGCTACATAACGTTATACGGTATAACGTAATACTACATATCGTTATACGTTATAACGTAATACTATATAACGTTATACGTTATATTGTAATGCTACATAACGTTATACGATATAACGTATTACCATATAACGTTATACGTTATATCGTAATGCTATATAACGTTATACGTTATATCGTAATGCTACATAACGTTATACGATATATCGTAATGCTACATAACGTTATACGTTATAACGTATTACCATATACGTTATACGTTACATCGTAATGCTACATAACGTTATACGTTATATCGTAATGCTACACAACGTTATACGTTATATTGTAATGCTACATAACGTTATACGTTATATCGTAATGCTACATGACGTTATACGTTATATCGTAATGCTACATAACGTTATACGTTATATCCTAATGCTACATAACGTTATACGCTGTATCGTAATGCTACATAACGTTATACGTTATAACGTAATACTACATAACGTTATATGTTATATTGTAATGCTACATAACGTTATAAGTTATATGGTAATGCTACATAACGTTATACGTTATAATGTATTACCATATAACGTTATACATTATATCGTAATGCTACATAACGTTATACGTTATATGGTAATGCTACATAACGTTATACGTTATAATGTATTACCATATAACGTTATACATTATATTGTAATGCTACATAACGTTATACGTTATATCGTAATGCTACATAACGTTATACGTTATATCGTAATGCTACATAACGTTATACGTTATATCGTAATGCCACACAACGTTATACGTTATAACGTATTACCATATATCGTTATACGTTATAACGTATTACCATATAACGTTATTCGTTATATCGTAATGCTACATAACGTTATACTTTATATCGTAATGCTACATAATGTTGTACGTTATATCGTATTGCTACATAACGTTATACGTTATATGGTAATGCTACATGACGTTATACGTTATATCGTAATGCTACATAACGTTATACGTTATAACGTAATGTCACACAACGTTATACGTTATAACGTATTACCATATAACGTTATACGTTATATAGTAATGCTACATAACGTTATACGTTGTATCTTACTGCTACATAACGTTATGAGTTATATCGTAATGCTACATCATGTTATACGATATAGCGTAGTACTACATATCGTTATACGTTATAACGTAATACTACATAACGTTATACGTTATATTGTAATGCTACATAATGTTGTACGTTATATCGTATTGCTACATAACGTTATACGTTATATCCTAATGCTACATAACGTTATACGCTGTATCGTAATGCTACATAACGTTATACGTTATATGGTAATGCTACATATCGTTATACGTTATAACGTATTACCATATAACGTTATTCGTTATATCGTAATGCTACATAACGTTATACGTTATATCGTAATGCTACATAACGTTATACGTTATGTCGGAACACTACATAACGTTATACGTTATATCGTAATGCTACATAATGTTGTACGTTATATCGTATTGCTACATAACGTTATACGTTATATCCTAATGCTACATAACGTTATACGCTGTATCGTAATGCTACATAACGTTATACGTTATATGGTAATGCTACATATCGTTATACGTTATAACGTATTACCATATAACGTTATTCGTTATATCGTAATGCTACATAACGTTATACGTTATAACGTAATACTACATAACGTTATACGTTATATTGTAATGCCACATAACGTTATAAGTTATATGGTAATGCTACATAGCGTTATACGTTATAATGTATTACCATAAAACGTTATACATTATATCGTAATGCTACATAACGTTATACCTTATATCGTAATGCTACATAACGTTATACGTTATATCGTAATGCTACATAACGTTATACGTTATATGGTAATGCCACACAACGTTATACGTTATAACGTATTACCATATAACGTTATACGTTATATAGTAATGCTACATAACGTTATACGTTATATCTTACTGCTACATAACGTCATGAGTTATATGGTAATGCTACATAACGTTATACGATATAACGTAATACTACATATCGTTATACGTTATTACGTAATACTACATAACGTTATACGTTATATTGTAATGCTACAGAATGTTGTACGTTATATCGTAATGCTACATAACGTTATACGTCATGTCGTAATGCTACATAAGGTTATACGTTATATCGTAATGCCATATAACGTTATACGCTATATCGTACTGCTAGATAACGTTATACGTTATATCGTAATGCTACATAACGTTATACGTTGTATCGTAATGCTACATAACGTTGTACGTTATATCGTAATGCTACAAAACGTTATACGTTATATCGTAATGCTACATAACGTTATACGTTATATCCTAATGCTACATAACGTTATACGCTGTATCGTAATGCTACATAACGTTATACGTTATATGGTAATGCTACATATATCGTTATACGTTATAACGTATTACCATATAACGTTATTCGTTATATCGTAATGCTACATAACGTTATACTTTATATCGTAATGCTACATAACGTTATACGTTATGTCGGAATGCTACATAACGTTATACGTTATATCGTAACGCTACATGACGTTATACGTTATATCGTAATGCTACATAACGTTATACGTTATATCCTAATGCTACATAACGTTATACGCTGTATCGTAATGCTACATAACGTTATACGTTATAACGTAATACTACATAACGATATACGTTATATTGTAATGCTACATAACGTTATAAGTTATATGGTAATGCTACATAACGTTATACGTTATAATGTATTACCATATAACGTTATACATTATATCGTAATGCTACATAACGTTATACGTTATATCGTAATGCTACATAACGTTATACGTTATATCGTAATGCTACATAACGTTATACGTTATATCGTAATGCCACACAACGTTATACGTTATAACGTATTACCATATAACGTTATACGTTATATAGTAATGCTACATAACGTTATACGTTATATCGTAATGCTACATAACGTTATACGTTATGTCGGAACACTACATAACGTTATACGTTATATCGTAATGCTACATGACGTTATACGTTATATCGTAATGCTACATAACGTTATACGTTATATCCTAATGCTACATAACGATATACGCTGTATCGTAATGCTACATACCGTTATACGTTATAACGTAATACTACATAACGTTATACGTTATATTGTAATGCCACATAACGTTATAAGTTATATGGTAATGCTACATAGCGTTATACGTTATAATGTATTACCATAAAACGTTATACATTATATCGTAATGCTACATAACGTTATACCTTATATCGTAATGCTACATAACGTTATAGGTTATATCGTAATGCTACATAACGTTATACGTTATATGGTAATGCCACACAACGTTATACGTTATAACGTATTACCATATAACGTTATACGTTATATAGTAATGCTACATAACGTTATACGTTATATCTTACTGCTACATAACGTCATGAGTTATATCGTAATGCTACATAACGTTATACGATATAACGTAATACTACATATCGTTATACGTTATTACGTAATACTACATAACGTTATACGTTATATTGTAATGCTACAGAATGTTGTACGTTATATCGTAATGCTACATAACGTTATACGTCATGTCGTAATGCTACATAAGGTTATACGTTATATCGTAATGCCATATAACGTTATACGCTATATCGTACTGCTAGATAACGTTATACGTTATATCGTAATGCTACATAACGTTATACGTTGTATCGTAATGCTACATAACGTTGTACGTTATATCGTAATGCTACAAAACGTTATACGTTATATCGTAATGCTACATAACGTTATACGTTATATCCTAATGCTACATAACGTTATACGCTGTATCGTAATGCTACATAACGTTATACGTTATATGGTAATGCTACATATATCGTTATACGTTATAACGTATTACCATATAACGTTATTCGTTATATCGTAATGCTACATAACGTTATACTTTATATCGTAATGCTACATAACGTTATACGTTATGTCGGAATGCTACATAACGTTATACGTTATATCGTAACGCTACATGACGTTATACGTTATATCGTAATGCTACATAACGTTATACGTTATATCCTAATGCTACATAACGTTATACGCTGTATCGTAATGCTACATAACGTTATACGTTATAACGTAATACTACATAACGATATACGTTATATTGTAATGCTACATAACGTTATAAGTTATATGGTAATGCTACATAACGTTATACGTTATAATGTATTACCATATAACGTTATACATTAAATCGTAATGCTACATAACGTTATACGTTATATCGTAATGCTACATAACGTTATACGTTATATCGTAATGCTACATAACGTCATACGTTATATCGTAATGCCACACAACGTTATACGTTATAACGTATTACCATATAACGTTATACGTTATATAGTAATGCTACATAACGTTATACGTTATATCTTACTGCTACATAACGTCATGAGCTACATCGTAATGCTACATAACGTTATACGTTATAACGTAATACTACATAACGATATACGTTATATTGTAATGCTACATAACGTTATAAGTTATATGGTAATGCTACATAACGTTATACGTTATAATGTATTACCACATAACGTTATACGTTATAACGTAATACTATATAACGTTATACGTTATATTGTAATGCTACATAACGTTATACGTTATAACGTATTACCATATAACGTTATTCGTTATATCGTAATGCTACACAACGTTATACGTTATATTGTAATGCTACATAGCGTTATACGTTATATGGTAATGCTACATATCGTTATACGTTATAACGTATTACCATATAACGTTATTCGTTATATCGTAATGCTACATAACGTTATACGTTATATCGTAATGCTACATAACGTTATACGATATATCGTAATGCTACATAACGTTATACGTTATAACGTATTACCATATACGTTATACGTTACATCGTAATGCTACATAACGTTATACGTTATATCGTAATGCTACACAACGTTATACGTTATATTGTAATGCTACATAACGTTATACGTTATATCGTAATGCTACATGACGTTATACGTTATATCGTAATGCTAGATAACGTTATACGTCATATCGTAATGCTACATAACGTTATACGTTATATCGTAATGCCACATAACGTTATACGCTATATCGTACTGCTAGATAACGTTATACGTTATATCGTAATGCTACATAACGTTATACGTTGTATCGTAATGCTACACAACTTTGTACGTTATATCGTAATGCTACAAAACGTTATACGTTATATCGTAATACCATATAACGTTATACGTTATATCGTTATGCTACATAACGTTATACGTTATATCGTTATGCTACACAACGTTATACGTTATATTGTAATGCTACATAACGTTATACGTTATATGGTAATGCTACATATCGTTATACGTTATAACGTATTACCATATAACGTTATTCGTTATATCGTAATGCTACATAACGTTATACGTTATATCGTAATGCTACATAACGTTATACGATATATCGTAATGCTACATAACGTTATACGTTATAACGTATTACCATATACGTTATACGTTACATCGTAATGCTACATAACGTTATACGTTATATCGTAATGCTACACAACGTTATACGTTATATTGTAATGCTACATAACGTTATACGTTATATCGTAATGCTACATGACGTTATACGTTATATCGTAATGCTACATAACGTTATACGTTATATCCTAATGCTACATAACGTTATACGCTGTATCGTAATGCTACATAACGTTATACGTTATAACGTAATACTACATAACGTTATATGTTATATTGTAATGCTACATAACGTTATAAGTTATATGGTAATGCTACATAACGTTATACGTTATAATGTATTACCATATAACGTTATACATTATGTGGTAATGCTACATAACGTTATACGTTATATCGTAATGCTACAATAACGTTATACGTTATATGGTAATGCTACATGACGTTATACGTTATATCGTAATGCTACATAACGTTATACGTTATAACGTATTACCATATAACGTTATACGTTATATAGTAATGCTACATAACGTTATACGTTGTATCTTACTGCTACATAACGTTATGAGTTATATCGTAATGCTACATCATGTTATACGATATAGCGTAGTACTACATATCGTTATACGTTATAACGTGATACTACATAACGTTATACGTTATATTGTAATGCTACATAATGTTGTACGTTATATAGTATTGCTACATAACGTTATACGTTATATCCTAATGCTACATAACGTTATACGCTGTATCGTAATGCTACATAACGTTATACGTTATATCGTAATGCTACACAACGTTATACGTTATATTGTAATGCTACATAACGTTATACGTTATATCGTAATGCTACATGACGTTATACGTTATATCGTAATGCTACATAACGTTATACGTTATATCCTAATGCTACATAACGTTATACGCTGTATCGTAATGCTACATAACGTTATACGTTATAACGTAATACTACATAACGTTATATGTTATATTGTAATACTACATAACGTTATAAGTTATATGGTAATGCTACATAACGTTATACGTTATAATGTATTACCATATAACGTTATACATTATGTGGTAATGCTACATAACGTTATACGTTATATCGTAATGCTACAATAACGTTATACGTTATATGGTAATGCTACATGACGTTATACGTTATATCGTAATGCTACATAACGTTATACGTTATAACGTATTACCATATAACGTTATACGTTATATAGTAATGCTACATAACGTTATACGTTGTATCTTACTGCTACATAACGTTATGAGTTATATCGTAATGCTACATCATGTTATACGATATAGCGTAGTACTACATATCGTTATACGTTATAACGTAATACTACATAACGTTATACGTTATATTGTAATGCTACATAATGTTGTACGTTATATCGTATTGCTACATAACGTTATACGTTATATCCTAATGCTACATAACGTTATACGCTGTATCGTAATGCTACATAACGTTATACGTTATATCGTAATGCTACATGACGTTATACGTTATATCGTAATGCTAGATAACGTTATACGTCATATCGTAATGCTACATAACGTTATACGTTATATCGTAATGCCACATAACGTTATACGCTATATCGTACTGCTAGATAACGTTATACGTTATATCGTAATGCTACATAACGTTATACGTTGTATCGTAATGCTACACAACTTTGTACGTTATATCGTAATGCTACAAAACGTTATACGTTATATCGTAATACCATATAACGTTATACGTTATATCGTTATACTACATAACGTTATACGTTATATCGTTATGCTACACAACGTTATACGTTATATTGTAATGCTACATAACGTTATACGTTATATGGTAATGCTACATATCGTTATACGTTATAACGTATTACCATATAACGTTATTCGTTATATCGTAATGCTACATAACGTTATACGTTATATCGTAATGCTACATAACGTTATACGATATATCGTAATGCTACATAACGTTATACGTTATAACGTATTACCATATACGTTATACGTTACATCGTAATGCTACATAACGTTATACGTTATATCGTAATGCTACACAACGTTATACGTTATATTGTAATGCTACATAACGTTATACGTTATATCGTAATGCTACATGACGTTATACGTTATATCGTAATGCTACATAACGTTATACGTTATATCCTAATGCTACATAACGTTATACGCTGTATCGTAATGCTACATAACGTTATACGTTATAACGTAATACTACATAACGTTATATGTTATATTGTAATGCTACATAACGTTATAAGTTATATGGTAATGCTACATAACGTTATACGTTATAATGTATTAACATATAACGTTATACATTATGTGGTAATGCTACATAACGTTATACGTTATATCGTAATGCTACAATAACGTTATACGTTATATGGTAATGCTACATGACGTTATACGTTATATCGTAATGCTACATAACGTTATACGTTATAACGTATTACCATATAACGTTATACGTTATATAGTAATGCTACATAACGTTATACGTTGTATCTTACTGCTACATAACGTTATGAGTTATATCGTAATGCTACATCATGTTATACGATATAGCGTAGTACTACATATCGTTATACGTTATAACGTAATACTACATAACGTTATACGTTATATTGTAATGCTACATAATGTTGTACGTTATATAGTATTGCTACATAACGTTATACGTTATATCCTAATGCTACATAACGTTATACGCTGTATCGTAATGCTACATAACGTTATACGTTATATCGTAATGCTACACAACGTTATACGTTATATTGTAATGCTACATAACGTTATACGTTATATCGTAATGCTACATGACGTTATACGTTATATCGTAATGCTACATAACGTTATACGTTATATCCTAATGCTACATAACGTTATACGCTGTATCGTAATGCTACATAACGTTATACGTTATAACGTAATACTACATAACGTTATATGTTATATTGTAATGCTACATAACGTTATAAGTTATATGGTAATGCTACATAACGTTATACGTTATAATGTATTACCATATAACGTTATACATTATGTGGTAATGCTACATAACGTTATACGTTATATCGTAATGCTACAATAACGTTATACGTTATATGGTAATGCTACATGACGTTATACGTTATATCGTAATGCTACATAACGTTATACGTTATAACGTATTACCATATAACGTTATACGTTATATAGTAATGCTACATAACGTTATACGTTGTATCTTACTGCTACATAACGTTATGAGTTATATCGTAATGCTACATCATGTTATACGATATAGCGTAGTACTACATATCGTTATACGTTATAACGTAATACTACATAACGTTATACGTTATATTGTAATGCTACATAATGTTGTACGTTATATCGTATTGCTACATAACGTTATACGTTATATCCTAATGCTACATAACATTATACGCTGTATCGTAATGCTACATAACGTTATACGTTATATGGTAATGCTACATATCGTTATACGTTATAACGTATTACCATATAACGTTATTCGTTATATCGTAATGCTACATAACGTTATACGTTATATCGTAATGCTACATAACGTTATACGTTATGTCGGAATACTACATAACGTTATACGTTATATCGTAATGCTACATGACGTTATACGTTATATCGTAATGCTACATAACGTTATACGTTATATCCTAATGCTACATAACGTTATACGCTGTATCGTAATGCTACATAACGTTATACGTTATAACGTAATACTACATAACGTTATACGTTATATTGTAATGCCACATAACGTTATAAGTTATATGGTAATGCTACATAGCGTTATACGTTATAATGTATTACCATAAAACGTTATACATTATATCGTAATGCTACATAACGTTATACCTTATATCGTAATGCTACATAACGTTATACGTTATATCGTAATGCTACATAACGTTATACGTTATATGGTAATGCCACACATCGTTATACGTTATAACGTATTACCATATAACGTTATACGTTATATAGTAATGCTACATAACGTTATACGTTATATCTTACTGCTACATAACGTCATGAGTTATATCGTAATGCTACATAACGTTATACGATATAACGTAATACTACATATCGTTATACGTTATTACGTAATACTACATAACGTTATACGTTATATTGTAATGCTACATAATGTTGTACGTTATATCGTAATGCTACATAACGTTATACGTCATGTCGTAATGCTACATAACGTTATACGATATAACGTAATACTACATATCGTTATACGTTATAACGTAATACTATATAACGTTATACGTTATATTGTAATGCTACATAATGTTGTACGTTATATCGTAATGCTACATAACGTTATACGTTATATCGTAATGCTACATAACGTTATACGTTATAACGTATTACCATATAACGTTATATGTTACATCGTAATGCTGCATAACGGTATCCGCTATATCGTAATGCTACATAACGTTATACGTTATATCGTAATGCTACATAACGTTATACGTTATATCGTAATGCTACATAACGTTATACGTTATAACGTATTACCATATAACGTTATACGTTATATCGTAATGCTACACAACGTTATACGTTATATTGTAATGCTACATAACGTTATACGTTATATGGTAATGCTACATATCGTTATACGTTATAACGTATTACCATATAACGTTATTCGTTATATGGTAATGCTACATAACGTTGTACGTTATAACGTATTACCATATAACGTTATACGTTATATCGTAATGCTACATAACGTTATACGTTATAACGTATTACCATATCACGTTATACGTTATACCGTAATGCTACATAACGTTATAGGTAATATCTTACTGCTACATAACGTTATACGTTATATCGTAATGCTACATAACGTTATAGGTTATATCTTACTGCTACATAACGTTATACGTTATATCGTAATGCTACATAACGTTATACGTTATATCGTAATGCTACACAACGTTATACGTTATATTGTAATGCTACATATCGTTATACGTTATATGGTAATGCTACATACCGTTATACGTTATAACGTATTACCATATAACCTTATACGTTATATAGTAATGCTACATAACGTTATACGTTATATCTTACTGCTACATAACGTTATGAGTTATATCGTAATGCTACATAACGTTATACGATATAACGTAATACTACATATCGTTATACGTTATTACGTAATACTACATAACGTTATACGTTATATTGTAATGCTACATAATGTTGTACGTTATATCGTAATGCTACATAACGTTATACGTTACATCCTAATGCTACATAACGTTATACGCTGTATCGTAATGCTACATAACGTTATACGTTACATGGTAATGCTACATATCGTTATACGTTATAACGTATTACCATATAACGTTATTCGTTATATCGTAATGCTACATAACGTTATCCGCTATATCGTAATGCTACGTAACGTTATACGTTATATCGTAATGCTACATAACGTTATACGTTACATCCTAATGCTACATAACGTTATACGCTGTATCGTAATGCTACATAACGTTATACGTTATATGGTAATGCTACATATCGTTATACGTTATAACGTATTACCATATAACGTTATACGTTATGTCGGAATGCTACATAACGTTATACGTTATATCGTAATGCTACATGACGTTATACGTTATATCGTAATGCTACATAACGTTATACGTTATATCCTAATGCTACATAACGTTATACGCTGTATCGTAATGCTACATAACGTTATACGTTATAACGTAATACTACATAACGTTATACGTTATATTGTAATGCTACATAACGTTATAAGTTATATGGTAATGCTACATAACGTTATACGTTATAATGTATTACCATATAACGTTATACATTATATCGTAATGCTACATAACGTTATACGTTATATCGTAATGCTACATAACATTATACGTTATATCGTAATGCTACATAACGTTATACGCTGTATCGTAAAGCTACATAACGTTATACGTTATATGGTAATGCTACATATCGTTATACGTTATAACGTATTACCATATAACGTTATTCGTTATATCGTAATGCTACATAACGTTATACGTTATATCGTAATGCTACATAACGTTATACGATATAACGTAATACTACATATCGTTATACGTTATAACGTAATACTACATAACGTTATACGTTATATTGTAATGCTACATAATGTTGTACGTTATATCGTAATGCTACATAACATTATACGTTATATCGTAATGCTACATAACGTTATACGTTATATTGTAATGCTACATAACGTTATAAGTTATATGGTAATGCTACATAACGTTATACGATATAATGTATTACCATATAACGTTATACATTATATCGTAATGCTACATAACGTTATACGTTATATTGTAATGCTACATAACGTTATACGTTATATGGTAATGCTACATATCGTTATACGTTATAACGTATTACCATATAACGTTATATGTTACATCGTAATGCTACATAACGCTATCCGCTATATCGTAATGCTACGTAACGTTATACGTTATATCGTAATGCTACATAACGTTATACGTTTAAACGTATTACCATATAGCGTTATAAGTTACATCGTAATGCTAGATAACGTTATACGTCATATCGTAATGCTACATAACGTTATACGTTATATCGTAATGCCACAAAACGTTATACGCTATATCGTACTGCTAGATAACGTTATACGTTATATCGTAATGCTACATAACGTTATACGTTGTATCGTAATGCTACACAACTTTGTACGTTATATCGTAATGCTACAAAACGTTATACGTTATATCGTAATACTATATAACGTTATGCGTTATATCGTTATGCTACATAACCTTATACGTTATATCGTAATGCTACACAACGTTATACGTTATATTGTAATGCTACATAACGTTATACGTTATAACGTATTACCATATAACGTTATACGTTATATCGTAATGCTACATAACGTTATACGTTATATCGTAATGCTACATAACGTTATACGTTATATCTTACTGCTACATAACGTTATACGTTATATTGTAATGCTACGTAACGTTATAAGTTATATGGTAATGCTACATAACGTTATACGTTATATCGTAATGCTACATAACGTTATACGTTATAACGTATTACCATATAACGTTATACGTTATATCGTAATGCTACATAACGTTATACGTTATATCGTAATGCTACATAACGTTATACGTTATATCTTACTGCTACATAACGTTATACGTTATATTGTAATGCTACGTAACGTTATAAGTTATATGGTAATGCTACATAACGTTATACGTTATAATGTATTTCCATATAACGTTATACATTATATCGTAATGCTACATAACGTTATACGTTATATTGTAATGCTACATAACGTTATACGTTATATGGTAATGCTACATACCGTTATACGTTATAACGTATTACCATATAACGTTATTCGTTATATCGTAATGCTACATAACGTTATACGTTATATCGTAATGCTACATAACGTTATACGGTATAAGATAATACTACATAACGATATACGTTATAACGTAATACTACATAACGTTATACGTTATATTGTAATGCTACATAACGTTATACGTTATATCTTACTGCTACATAACGTTATACGTTATATCGTAGTGCTACATAACGTTATACGTTATATCGTAATACTACATAACGTTATACGTTATAACGTAATGCTACATAACGTTATACGTTATATGGTAATGCTACATAACGTTATACGTTATAATGTATTACCATATAACGTTATACGTTATATCGTAATGCTACATAACGTTATACGTCATATCGTAATGCTACATAAAGTTATACGTTATTTCGTAATGCTACATAACGTTATACGCTATATCGTACTGCTACATAACGTTATACGATATATCGTAATGCTACATAACGTTATACGTTGTATCGTAATACTACATAACGTTATACGTTATATCGTAATGCTATATAACGTTATACGTTATATCGTAATGCTACATAACGTTATACGCTATATCGTAATGCTACACAACGTTATACGTTATGTCGTACTGCTACATAACGTTATACATTATATCGTAATGCTACATAACGTTATACGTTATATCTTTCTGCTACATAACGTTATACGTTTTATCGTAATGCTACATAACGTTATACGATATAACGTAATACTACATAACGTTATACGTTATAACGTATTACCATATAACGTTATACGTTACATCGTAATGCTACATAACGTTATACGTTATATCGCAATGCTACACAACGTTATACGTTATATCGTAATGCTACATAACGTTATACGTTATAACGTATTACCATATAACGTTATACGTTACATCGTAATGCTACATAGCGTTATACGTCATATCGTAATGCTACATAACGTTATACGTTATATCGTAATGCTACTTAACGTTATGCGTTACATCGTAATGCTACATAATGTTATACGTTATAAAGTATTACCATATAACGTTATACGTTACATCGTAATAATACATAACGTTATACGTCATATCGTAATGCTACATAACGATATACGTTATATCGTAATGCTACAGAACGTTGTACGTTATATCGTAATGCTACATAACGTTATACGCTATATCGTACTGCTACATAACGTTATACGATATATCGTAATGCTACATAACGTTATACGTTATATGGTAGTGATACATAACGTTATACGTTATAACGTATTACCATATAACGTTATACGTTATATCGCAATGCTACATAACGTTATACGTTATAACGTATTACCATACAACGTTATACTTTATATCGCAATGCTACATAACGTTATACGTTATAACGTATTACCATATAACGTTATACATTACATCGTAATGCTACATACCGTTATACGTTATATCGTAATGCTACATAACGTTATACGTTACATCGTAATGCTACATAACGTTATACGTTATACCTTACAGCTACATAACGTTATACGTTATATCGTAACGCTACATAACGTTATACGTTATATCGTAACGCTACATTACGTTATACGTTGTATCGTAATGCTACATAATGTTATACGTTATATCGTAATGCTACATAACGTTATACGTTATATGGTAATGCTACATAACGTTATACGTTATAACGTACTACCATATAACGTTATAAGTTATATCGCAATGCTACATAACGTTATACGTTATAACGTATTACCATATAACGTTATACATTACATCGTAATACTACATAACGTTATACGTTATATCTTTCTACTACATAGCGTTATACGTTATATCGTAATGCTACATAACGTTATACGTTATATCGTAATGCTACATAACGTTGTACGTTACATCGTAATGCTACATAACGTTATACGTTATATCGTAATGCTACATAACGTTATACGTTATATTGTAATGCTACATAACGTTATACGTTATGTCGTAATGCTGCATAACGTTGTACGTTAAAACGTATTACCATATAACGTTATACGTCACATCGTAATGCTACATGACGTTATACGTTATATCGTAATGCTACATAACGTTATACGTTATATCCTAATGCTACATAACGTTATACGCTGTATCGTAATGCTACATAACGTTATACATTATATCGTAATGCTACATAACGTTATACGTTATATCGTAATGCTACATAACGTTATACGTTATAGCGTATTACCATATAACGTTATACGTTACATCGTAATGCTAGATAACGTTATACGTCATATCGTAATGCTACATAACGTTATACGTTATATCGTAATGCCACATAACGTTATACGCTATATCGTACTGCAAGATAACGTTATACGTTATATCGTAATGCTACATAACGTTATAGGTTATATCTTACTGCTACATAACGTTATACGTTATATCGTAATGCTACATAACGTTATACGTTATATCGTAATGCTGCACAACGTTATACGTTATAACGTATTACCATATACCGCTATACGTTATATCGTAATGCTACATAACGTTATACGTTATATCGTAATGCTACATAACGTTATAGGTTATATCTTACTGCTACATAACGTTATACGTTATATCGTAATGCTACATAACGTTATACGTTATATCGTTATGCTGCACAACGTTATACGTTATATCGTTATGCTACATAACGTTATACGTTATATCGTAATGCTACACAACGTTATACGTTATATTGTAATGCTACATAACGTTATACGTTATATGGTAATGCTACATATCGTTATACGTTATAACGTATTACCATATAACGTTATTCGTTATATCGTAATGCTACATAACGTTATACGTTATATCGTAATGCTACATAACGTCATACGTTATATCGTAATGCTACATAACGTTATACGTTATAACGTAATACTACATAACGTTATATGTTATAACGTAATACTATATAACGTTATACGTTATATCGTTATGCTACATAACGTTATACGTTATATCGTAATGCTACACAACGTTATACGATATATTGTAATGCTACATAACGTTATACGTTATATGGTAATGCTACATATCGTTATACGTTATAACGTATTACCATATAACGTTATACGTTATATCGTAATGCTATATAACGTTATACCTTATATCGTAATGCTACATAACGTTATACGTTACATCGTAATGCTACATAACGTTATACGTTATACCTTACAGCTACATAACGTTATACGTTATATCGTAACGCTACATAACGTTATACGTTATATCGTAATGCTACATTACGTTATACGTTAAATCATTCTGCTACATAACGTTATACGTTATATCGTAATGCTACATAACGTTATACGATATAACGTAATACTACATAACGTTATACGTTATAACGTATTTCTACATAACGTTATACGTTATATTGTAATGCTACATAACGTTATACGTTATATCGTAATGCTACATAACGTTATGCGTTATATCTTACTGCTACATAACGTTACACGTTATATCGTAATGCTACATAACGTTATACGCTATATCGTAATGCTACATAACGTTATACGTTATATCTTACTGCTACATAACGTTATACGTTATATCGTAATGCTACATAACGTTATACGTTATATCTTTCTGCTACATAACGTTATACGTTATAACGTATTACCATATAACGTTATACGTTATAATGTATTACCATATAACGTTATACGTTACATCGTAATGCTACATAACTTTATACGATTTAACGTAATACTATATAACGATATACCTTATATCGTATTGCTACATAACGTTATACGTTATATCGTAATGCTACATAACGTTATACGTTTTAACGTAATGCTACATTACGTTGTACGTTATATCGCAATGCTGCATAACGTTATACGTTATATCGTAATGCTACATAACGTTATACGTCATAACGTTATGCTACATAACGTTATACGTCATAACGTAATGCTACATTACGTTATACGTTATATCGTAAGGCTACATAACGTTACACGTTATATCGTTATGCTACAAAACGTTATACGTTATATTGTAATGCTACATAACGTTATACGTTATGTCGTAATACTACCTAACGATATACGTTATAACGTAATACTACATAACGTTATACGTTATATTGTAATGCTACATAACGTTATACGTTATATCTTACTGCTACATAACGTTATACGTTATATCGTAGTGCTACATAACGTTATACGTTATATCGTAATACTACATAACGTTATACGTTATAACGTAATGCTACATAACGTTATACGTTATATGGTAATGCTACATAACGTTATACGTTATAACGTATTACCATATAACGTTATACGTTATATCGTAATGCTACATAACGTTATACGTCATATCGTAATGCTACATAAAGTTATACGTTATTTCGTAATGCTACATAACGTTATACGCTATATCGTACTGCTACATAACGTTATACGATATATCGTAATGCTACATAACGTTATACGTTGTATCGTAATACTACATAACGTTATACGTTATATCGTAATGCTATATAACGTTATACGTTATATCGTAATGCTACATAACGTTATACGCTATATCGTAATGCTACACAACGTTATACGTTATGTCGTACTGCTACATAACGTTATACATTATATCGTAATGCTACATAACGTTATACGTTATATCTTTCTGCTACATAACGTTATACGTTTTATCGTAATGCTACATAACGTTATACGATATAACGTAATACTACATAACGTTATACGTTATAACGTATTACCATATAACGTTATACGTTACATCGTAATGCTACATAACGTTATACGTTATATCGCAATGCTACACAACGTTATACGTTATATCGTAATGCTACATAACGTTATACGTTATAACGTATTACCATATAACGTTATACGTTACATCGTAATGCTACATAGCGTTATACGTCATATCGTAATGCTACATAACGTTATACGTTATATCGTAATGCTACTTAACGTTATGCGTTACATCGTAATGCTACATAACGTTATACGTTATAAAGTATTACCATATAACGTTATACGTTACATCGTAATAATACATAACGTTATACGTCATATCGTAATGCTACATAACGATATACGTTATATCGTAATGCTACAGAACGTTGTACGTTATATCGTAATGCTACATAACGTTATACGCTATATCGTACTGCTACATAACGTTATACGATATATCGTAATGCTACATAACGTTATACGTTATATGGTAGTGATACATAACGTTATACGTTATAACGTATTACCATATAACGTTATACGTTATATCGCAATGCTACATAACGTTATACGTTATAACGTATTACCATACAACGTTATACTTTATATCGCAATGCTACATAACGTTATACGTTATAACGTATTACCATATAACGTTATACATTACATCGTAATGCTACATACCGTTATACGTTATATCGTAATGCTACATAACGTTATACGTTACATCGTAATGCTACATAACGTTATACGTAATACCTTACAGCTACATAACGTTATACGTTATATCGTAACGCTACATAACGTTATACGTTATATCGTAACGCTACATTACGTTATACGTTGTATCGTAATGCTACATAATGTTATACGTTATATCGTAATGCTACATAACGTTATACGTTATATGGTAATGCTACATAACGTTATACGTTATAACGTACTACCATATAACGTTATAAGTTATATCGCAATGCTACATAACGTTATACGTTATAACGTATTACCATATAAAGTTATACATTACATCGTAATACTACATAACGTTATACGTTATATCTTTCTACTACATAGCGTTATACGTTATATCGTAATGCTACATAACGTTATACGTTATATCGTAATGCTACATAACGTTGTACGTTACATCGTAATGCTACATAACGTTATACGTTATATCGTAATGCTACATAACGTTATACGTTATATTGTAATGCTACATAACGTTATACGTTATGTCGTAATGCTACATAACGTTGTACGTTAAAACGTATTACCATATAACGTTATACGTCACATCGTAATGCTACATGACGTTATACGTTATATCGTAATGCTACATAACGTTATACGTTATATCCTAATGCTACATAACGTTATACGCTGTATCGTAATGCTACATAACGTTATACATTATATCGTAATGCTACATAACGTTATACGTTATATCGTAATGCTACATAACGTTATACGTTATAGCGTATTACCATATAACGTTATACGTTACATCGTAATGCTAGATAACGTTATACGTCATATCGTAATGCTACATAACGTTATACGTTATATCGTAATGCCACATAACGTTATACGCTATATCGTACTGCAAGATAACGTTATACGTTATATCGTAATGCTACATAACGTTATAGGTTATATCTTACTGCTACATAACGTTATACGTTATATCGTAATGCTACATAACGTTATACGTTATATCGTAATGCTGCACAACGTTATACGTTATAACGTATTACCATATAACGCTATACGTTATATCGTAATGCTACATAACGTTATACGTTATATCGTAATGCTACATAACGTTATAGGTTATATCTTACTGCTACATAACGTTATACGTTATATCGTAATGCTACATAACGTTATACGTTATATCGTTATGCTGCACAACGTTATACGTTATATCGTTATGCTACATAACGTTATACGTTATATCGTAATGCTACACAACGTTATACGTTATATTGTAATGCTACATAACGTTATACGTTATATGGTAATGCTACATATCGTTATACGTTATAACGTATTACCATATAACGTTATTCGTTATATCGTAATGCTACATAACGTTATACGTTATATCGTAATGCTACATAACGTTATACGTTATATCGTAATGCTACATAACGTTATACGTTATAACGTAATACTACATAACGTTATATGTTATAACGTAATACTATATAACGTTATACGTTATATCGTTATGCTACATAACGTTATACGTTATATCGTAATGCTACACAACGTTATACGATATATTGTAATGCTACATAACGTTATACGTTATATGGTAATGCTACATATCGTTATACGTTATAACGTATTACCATATAACGTTATAAGTTATATCGTAATGCTATATAACGTTATACCTTATATCGTAATGCTACATAACGTTATACGTTACATCGTAATGCTACATAACGTTATACGTTATACCTTACAGCTACATAACGTTATACGTTATATCGTAACGCTACATAACGTTATACGTTATATCGTAATGCTACATTACGTTATACGTTAAATCATTCTGCTACATAACGTTATACGTTATATCGTAATGCTACATAACGTTATACGATATAACGTAATACTACATAACGTTATACGTTATAACGTAATTCTACATAACGTTATACGTTATATTGTAATGCTACATAACGTTATACGTTATATCGTAATGCTACATAACGTTATGCGTTATATCTTACTGCTACATAACGTTACACGTTATATCGTAATGCTACATAACGTTATACGCTATATCGTAATGCTACATAACGTTATACGTTATATCTTACTGCTACATAACGTTATACGTTATATCGTAATGCTACATAACGTTATACGTTATATCTTTCTGCTACATAACGTTATACGTTATAACGTATTACCATATAACGTTATACGTTATAATGTATTACCATATAACGTTATACGTTACATCGTAATGCTACATAACTTTATACGATTTAACGTAATACTATATAACGATATACCTTATATCGTATTGCTACATAACGTTATACGTTATATCGTAATGCTACATAACGTTATACGTTTTAACGTAATGCTACATTACGTTGTACGTTATATCGCAATGCTGCATAACGTTATACGTTATATCGTAATGCTACATAACGTTATACGTCATAACGTTATGCTACATAACGTTATACGTCATAACGTAATGCTACATTACGTTATACGTTATATCGTAAGGCTACATAACGTTACACGTTATATCGTTATGCTACAAAACGTTATACGTTATATCGTAATGCTACATAACGTTATACGCTATATCGTAATGCTACACAACGTTATACGTTATGTCGTACTGTTACATAACGTTATACATTATATCGTAATGCTACATAACGTTATACGTTGTATCGTAATGCTACTTAACGTTATAAGCTATATCGTACTGCTACATAACGTTATACGTTATATCGTAATGCTACATAACGTTATACGTTGTATCGTATTGCTACATAACGTTATATGTTATATCGTAATGCTACATAATGTTATACGTTATATCGTAACGCTACATAACGTTATACGTTATAACGTGTTACCATATCTCGTTATACGTTATATCGTAATGCTACATATCGTTATACGTTATATCGTAAAGCTACTTAACTTTATAAGCTATATCGTAATGATACATAACGTTATACGTTATATCGTGATGCTACATAACGTTATACGTTGTATCGTAATGCTACATAACCTTACACGTTATATCGTAATGCTACATAACGTTATACGTTATAACGTAATACTACATAACGTTATACGTTATAACGTAATACTATATAACGTTATACGTTATAACGTAATACTATATAACGTTATACGTTATATCGTTATGCTACATAACGTTATACGTTATATGGTAATGCTACATAACGTTATACGTTATAACGTATTACCATATAACGTTATACGTTACATCGTAATGCTACATAACGTTATACGTTATATCGTAATGCTACATAACGTTATACGTTATGTCGTACTGCTACATAACGTTATACGTTATATCGTAATGCTACATAACGTTATACGTTATATCGTATTACCATATAACGTTATGCGTAACATCGTAATGCCTTCGAATTGTCTTCGTAACCCCAATAGCAGCGGAGATACGATCAATTAGATTTATTTGGCCTTGAAAATTTAAATACTATAATTGCATTGGATTTGACAGGAAAGGATGTTAATATTGTGCAAACCGAACGATGTGTCCTGTATAAGGAAAAAAATGTGGAGTATAACGCGCATCGAATTGCCTAGATAACCCCAATAGCAGGGCAGATACGATCAATTAGATTTATTTGGCCTTGAAAATTTAAATAATACGATTGCATTGCATATGACAGGGAAGAGTGTTAACGTAGGGCAAACCGAACGATGTAAACTGTATAAAGAATCAAATGTGGAGTATAACGCGCATCAAATTGCCTAGATAACCCCAATAGCAGCGGAGATACATTCAATTAGATTTATTTGGCCTTGAAAATTTAAAAACTGTAATTGCATTGGATATGACAGGGAAGAGTGTTAACATTGTGCAAATCGAACGATGTGTCCTGTATAAAGAATCAAATGTGGAGTATAACGCGCATCGAGTTGCCTAGATAACCCCAACAGCAGCGGAGATGCGATCAATTAGAATTATTTGGCCTTGAAAATTTAAATAATACGATTGCATTGCATATGACAGGGAAGAGTGTTAACGTTGGGCAAAAAGAACGATGTGTCCTGTGTAAAGAATCAAATGTGGAGTATAACGCGACCCGAATTGTCTTCGTAACCCCAATAGCAGCGGAGATACGATCAATTAGGTTTATTTTGCCTTGAAAATTTAAATAATATAATTGCATTGCATATGACAGGGAAGAGTGTTGACGTTGGGCAAACCGAACGATGTGTCCTGTATAAAGAATCAAATGTGGAGTATAACGCGCTGCGAATTGCCTAGATAACCCCAATAGCAGCGGAGATGCGATCAATTAGATTTATTTGGCCTTGAAAATTTAAATACTATAATTGCATTAGATTTGACAGGGAAGAAAGTTAATGTAGGGCAAACCGAACGACGTGCCCTGTATAAGGAATCAAATATGGAGTATAACGCGCTGCGAATTGCCTAGATATCCCCAATAGCAGTGGAGACACGATCAATTAGATTTATATGGCTCTGAAAACTTAAAAACTATAATTGCTTTTGATTTGACAGCGAAGAGTGTTAACATTGTGCAAACCGAACGATGTGTACTGTATAAAGAATCAAATGTGGAGTGTAACGCGATCAGAAATGTCTTCGTAACCCCAATAGCAGCGGAGATACGATCAATTAGATTTATTTGGCCCTGAAAATTTAAAAACTATAATTGCTTTTGATTTGACAGTGAAGAGTGTTAACATTGTGCAAACCGAACGATGTGTCCTGTATAAAGAATCAAATGTGGAGTATAACGCGCCCCGAATTGTCTTCGTAACCTCAAAAGCTGCGGAGATACGATCAATTAGATTTATTTGGCTTTGTAAATTTAAGTAATATAATTGCATTACATATGACAGGGAAGAGTGTTAACGTTGGGCAAACCGAACGATGTGTCCTGTGTAAACAATCAAATGTGGAGTATAACGCGCATCGAGTTGCCTAGATAACCCCAACAGCAGCGGAGATGCGATCAATTAGATTTATTTGGCCTTGAAAATTTAAATAATACGATTGCATTGCATATGACAGGGAAGAGTGTTAACGTTGGGCAAAAAGAACGATGTGTCCTGTGTAAAGAATCAAATGTGGAGTATAACGCGCCCCGAATTGTCTTCGTAACCCCAATAGCAGCGGAGATACGATCAATTAAGTTTATTTTGCCTTGAAAATTTAAATAATATAATTGCATTGCATATGACAGGGAAGAGTGTTAACGTTGGGCAAACCGAACGATGTGTCCTGTATAAAGAATCAAATGTGGAGTATAACGCGCATCGAGTTGCCTAGATAACCCCAACAGCAGCGGAGATGCGATCAATTAGATTTATTTGGCCTTGAAAATTTAAATAATATAATTGCATTGCATATGACAGGGAAGAGTGTCAACGTTGGGCAAACCGAAAGATGTGTCCTGTATAAGGAATCAAATGTGGAGTATAACGCGCATCGAATTGTCTAGATAACACCAATAGCAGCGGAGATACGATCAATTAGATTTATTTGGCCTTGAAAATTTAAATACTATAATTGCATTGGATTTGACAGGGAAGGATGTTAACGTAGGGCAAACCGAACGATGTGCCCTGTATAAAGAATCAAATGTGGAGTATAACGCGCCCCGAATTGTCTTCGTAACCCCAATAGCAGCGGAGATACGATCAATTAGATTTATTTGGCCCTGAGAATTTAAGAATTATAATTGCTTTTAGTTGACAGGGAAGACAGTTAACGTAGGGCAAACCGAACGATGTGTCCTGTATAAAGAATCAAATGTGGAGTATAACGCGCCCCGAATTGTCTTCGTAACCGCAAAAGCAGCGGAGATACGATCAATTAGATTTATTTGGTCTTGAAAATTTAAATAATATAATTGCATTGCATATGACAGGGAAGAGTGTCAACGTTGGGCAAACCGAAAGATGTGTCCTGTATAAGGAATCAAATGTGGAGTATAACGCGCATCGAATTGTCTAGATAACACCAATAGCAGCGGAGATACGATCAATTAGATTTATTTGGCCTTGAAAATTTAAATACTATAATTGCATTGGATTTGACAGGGAAGGATGTTAACGTAGGGCAAACCGAACGATGTGCCCTGTATAAAGAATCAAATGTGGAGTATAACGCGCCCCGAATTGTCTTCGTAACCCCAATAGCAGCGGAGATACGATCAATTAGATATATTTGGCCCTGAGAATTTAAGAATTATAATTGCTTTTAGTTGACAGGGAAGACAGTTAACGTAGGGCAAACCGCACGATGTGCCCTGTATAAAGAATCAAATGTGGAGTATAACGCGCTGCGAATTGCCTAGATAACCCCAATAGCAGTGGAGATACGATCAATTAGATTTATTTGGCCTTGAGAATTTAAAAACTATAATTGCATTAGATTTGACAGGGAAGAATGTTACCGTAGGGCAAATCGAACGATGTGCCCTGTATAAAGAATCAAATGTGGAGTATAACGCGCTGCGAATTGCCTAGATATCCCCAATAGCAGTGGAGATACGATCAATTAGATTTATTTGGTCCTGAAAATTTAAAAACTATAATTGCTTTTGATTTGACAGGGAAGAATGTTAACGTAGGACAAACCGAACGATATGTCCTGTATAAAGAATCAAATGTGGCGTATAACGCGCTCTGAAATGTCTTCGTAACTCCAATAGCAGCGGAGATACGATCATTTAGATTTATTTGCCCTTGAAAATTTAAAAACTATAATTGCATTGGATTTGACACGGAAGAGAGTTAACGTAGGGCAAACCCACCGATTTGCCCTGTATAAAGAATCAAATGTGGAGTATAACGCGCTACGAATTGTCTTCGTAACCCCAATAGCAGCGGTGATACGATAAATTAGATTTATTTGGCCCTGAAAATCTAAATACTATAAATGCATTAGATTTGACAGGGAAGAATGTTAACGTAGGGCAAACCGAACGATGTGCTCTGTATAAAGAATCAAATGTGGAGTATAACGCGCTGCGAATTGCCTAGATATCCCCAATAGCAGCGGTGATACGATCAATTAGATTTATTTGGCCCTGAGAATTTAAGAATTATAATTGCTTTTAGTTGACAGGGAAGACAGTTAACGTAGGGCAAACCGAACGATGTGTCCTGTATAAAGAATCAAATGTGGAGTATAACGCGCCCCGAATTGTCTTCGTATCCCCAAAAGCAGCGGAGATACGATCAATTAGATTTATTTGGCCTTGAAAATGTAAATAATATAATTGCATTGCATATGACAGGAAGAGTTTTAACGTTGGGCAAACCGAACGATGTGTCCTGTATAAAGAATCAAATGCGGAGTATAACGCGCTGCGAATTGCCTAGATATCCCTAATAGCAGCGGTGATACGATAAATTAGATTTATTTGGCCTTGAAAATTTAAAAACTATAATTGCTATTGATTTGACAGGGAAGACAGTTAACGTAGGACAAACCGAACGATATGTCCTGTATAAAGAATCAAATGTGGCGCATAACGCGCTCTGAAATGTCTTCGTAACTCCAATAGCAGCGGAGACACGATCAATTAGATTTATTCGGCCTTGAAAATTTAAATAATGTACTTGCATTGCATATGACAGGGAAGAGTGTTCACGTTGGGCAAACCGAACGATGTGTCCTGTATAAAGAATCAAATGTGGAGTATAACGCGCTGCGAATTGCCTAGATAACCCCAATAGCAGTGGAGACACGATCAATTAGATTTATTTGGCCTTGAAAATTTAAAAACTATAATTGCCTTTGATTTCTCAGGGAAGACAGTTAACGTAGGGCAAACCGAACGATGTGTCCTGTATAAAGAATCAAATGTGGAGTACAACGCGCATCGAATTGCCTAGATAACCCCAATAGCAGCGGAGATACGATCAAATAGATTTATTTGGCCTTGAAAATTTAAATAATATAATTGCATTGCATATGACAGGGAAGAGTGTTGACGTTGGGCAAACCGAACGATGTGTCCTGTATAAAGAATCAAATGTGGAGTATAACGCGCCCCGAATTGTCTTCGTAACCCCAATAGCAGCGGTGATACGATAAATTAGATTTATTTGGCCCTGAAAATCTAAATACTATAAATGCATTAGATTTGACAGGGAAGAATGTTAACGTAGGGCAAACCGAACGATGTGCTCTGTATAAAGAATCAAATGTGGAGTATAACGCGCTGCGAATTGACTAGATATCCCCAATAGCAGCGGTGATACGATAAATTAGATTTATTTGGCCTCGAAAATTTAAAAACTATAATTGCTATTGATTTGACAGGGAAGACAGTTAACGTAGGGCAAACTGAACGATGTGTCCTGTATAAAGAAACAAATGTGGAGTATAAGGCGCCCCGAATTGTCTTCGTAACCGCAAAAGCAGCGGAGATACGATCAATTAGATTTATTCGGCCTTGAAAATTTAAATAATGTACTTGCATTGCATATGACAGGGAAGAGTGTTCACGTTGGGCAAACCGAACGATGTGTCCTGTATAAAGAATCAAATGTGGAGTATAACGCGCCCCGAATTGTCTTCGTAACCCCAATAGCAGCGGTGATACGATAAATTAGATTTATTTGGCCCTGAAAATCTAAATACTATAAATGCATTAGATTTGACAGGGAAGAATGTTAACGTAGGGCAAACCGAACGATGTGTCCTGTATAAAGAATCAAATGTGGAGTACAACGCGCATCGAATTGCCTAGATAACCCCAATAGCAGCGGAGATACGATCAAATAGATTTATTTGGCCTTGAAAATTTAAATAATATAATTGCATTGCATATGACAGGGAAGAGTGTTGACGTTGGGCAAACCGAACGATGTGTCCTGTATAAAGAATCAAATGTGGAGTATAACGCGCCCCGAATTGTCTTCGTAACCCCAATAGCAGCGGTGATACGATAAATTAGATTTATTTGGCCCTGAAAATCTAAATACTATAAATGCATTAGATTTGACAGGGAAGAATGTTAACGTAGGGCAAACCGAACGATGTGCTCTGTATAAAGAATCAAATGTGGAGTATAACGCGCTGCGAATTGCCTAGATATCCCCAATAGCAGCGGTGATACGATAAATTAGATTTATTTGGCCTCGAAAATTTAAAAACTATAATTGCTATTGATTTGACAGGGAAGACAGTTAACGTAGGGCAAACCGAACGATGTGTCCTGTATAAAGAATCAAATGTGGAGTACAACGCGCATCGAATTGCCTAGATAACCCCAATAGCAGCGGAGATACGATCACATAGATTTATTTGGCCTTGAAAATTTAAATAATATAATTGCATTGCATATGACAGGGAAGAGTGTTGACGTTGGGCAAACCGAACGATGTGTCCTGTATAAAGAATCAAATGTGGAGTATAACGCGCCCCGAATTGTCTTCGTAACCCCAATAGCAGCGGTGATACGATAAATTAGATTTATTTGGCCCTGAAAATCTAAATACTATAAATGCATTAGATTTGACAGGGAAGAATGTTAACGTAGGGCAAACCGAACGATGTGCTCTGTATAAAGAATCAAATGTGGCGTATAACGCGCTCTGAAATGTCTTCGTAACTCCAATAGCAGCGGAGATACAATCATTTAGATTTATTTGCCCTTGAAAATTTAAAAACTATAATTGCATTGGATTTGACACGGAAGAGAGTTAACGTAGGGCAAACCCACCGATTTGCCCTGTATAAAGAATCAAATGTGGAGTATAACGCGCTACGAATTGCCTAGATAACCCCAATAGCAGTGGAGACACGATCAATTAGATTTATTTGGCCTTGAAAATTTAAAAACTATAATTGCCTTTGATTTCTCAGGGAAGACAGTTAACGTAGGGCAAACCGAACGATGTGTCCTGTATAAAGAATCAAATGTGGAGTATAACGCGCATCGAATTGCCTAGATAACCCCAATAGCAGCGGAGATACGATCAATTAGATTTATTTGGCCTTGAAAATTTAAATAATATAATTGCATTGGGTTTGACAGGGAAGAGAGATAACGTAGGGCAAACCGAACGATTTGCCCTGTATAAAGAATCAAATGTGGAGTATAACAGGATCCGAAATATCTTCGTAACCCCAATAGCAGCGGAGATACGATCAATTAGATTTATTTGGCCTTGAAAATTTAAATACTATAATTGCATTGGATTTGACAGGGAAGTATGTTAACGTAGGGCAAATCGAACGATGTGCCCTGTATAAAGAATCAAATGTGGAGTATAACGTGCTGCGAATTCCCTAGATAACCCCAATAGCAGTGGAGACACGATCAATTAGATTTATTTGGCCCTGAAAATTTGAAAACTATAACTGCTTTTGATTTGACAGGGAAGAGTGTTAACATTGTGCAAACCGAACGATGTGTCCTGTATAAAGAATCAAATGTGTAGTATAACGCGCATCGAATTGCCTAGATAACCCCAATAGCAGCGGAGATACGATCAATTAGATTTATTTGGCCTTGAAAATGTAAATAATATAATTGCATTGCATATGACAGGAAGAGTTTTAACGTTGGGCAAACCGAACGATGTGTCCTGTATAAAGAATCAAATGCGGAGTATAACGAGCTCCGAATTGTCTTCGTAACCCCAAAAGCAGCGGAGGTACGATCAATTAGATTTATTTGGCCTTGAAAATTTAAATAATATAATTGCATTGCATATGACAGGGAAGAGTGTTGACGTTGGGCAAACCGAACGATGTGTCCTGTATAAAGAATCAAATGTGGAGTATAACGCGCCCCGAATTGTCTTCGTAACCCCAATAGCAGCGGTGATACGATAAATTAGATTTATTTGGCCCTGAAAATCTAAATACTATAAATGCATTAGATTTGACAGGGAAGAATGTTAACGTAGGGCAAACCGAACGATGTGCTCTGTATAAAGAATCAAATGTGGAGTATAACGCGCTGCGAATTGCCTAGATATCCCCAATAGCAGCGGTGATACGATAAATTAGATTTATTTGGCCTCGAAAATTTAAAAACTATAATTGCTATTGATTTGACAGGGAAGACAGTTAACGTAGGGCAAACTGAACGATGTGTCCTGTATAAAGAATCAAATGTAGAGTATAAGGCGCCCCGAATTGTCTTCGTAACCGCAAAAGCAGCGGAGATACGATCAGTTAGATTTATTTGGCCTTGAAAATTTAAATAATATAATTGCATTGCATATGACAGGGAAGAGTGTCAACGTTGGGCAAACCGAACGATGTGTCCTGTATAAGGAATCAAATGTGGAGTATAACGCGCATCGAATTGTCTAGATAACACCAATAGCAGCGGAGATACTATCAATTAGATTTATTTGGCCTTGAAAATTTAAATACTATAATTGCTTTTGATTTGACAGGGAAGAGTGTTAACATTGTGCAAAGCGAACGATGTGTCCTGTATAAAGAATCTAATGTGGAGTATAACGCGCATCGAATTGCCTAGATAACCCCAATAGCAGTGGAGATACGATCAATTAGATTTATTTGGCCCTGAAAATTTAAAAACAATAATTGCTTTTGATTTGACAGGGAAGAATGTTAACATAGGACAAACCGAACGATGTGTCCTGTATAAAGAATCAAATGTGGCGTATAACGCGCTCTGAAATGTCTTCGTAACTCCAATAGCAGCGGAGACACGATCAATTAGATTTATTTGGCCTTGAGAATTTAAAAACTATAATTGCATTAGATTTGACAGGGAAGAATGTTAACGTAGGGCAAATCGAACGATGTGCCCTGTATAAAGAATCAAATGTGGAGTATAACGCGCTGCGAATTGCCTAGATATCCCCAATAGCAGTGGAGATACGATCAATTAGATTTATTTGGCCTTGAGAATTTAAAAACTATAATTGCATTAGATTTGACAGGGAAGAATGTTACCGTAGGGCAAATCGAACGATGTGCCCTGTATAAAGAATCAAATGTGGAGTATAACGCGCTGCGAATTGCCTAGATATCCCCAATAGCAGCGGAGATACGATCAATTAGATTTATTTGGCCTTGAAAATTTAAATAATATAATTGCATTGCATATGACAGGGAAGAGTGTTAACGTTGGGCAAACCGAACGATGTGTCCTGTATAAAGAATCAAATGTGGAGTATAACGCGCTCCGAAATGTCTTCGTAACCCCAAAAGCAGCGGAGATACGATCACTTAGATTTATTTGGCCTTGAAAATTTAAATAATATAATTGCATTGGGTTTGACAGGGAAGAGAGATAACGTAGGGCAAACCGAACGATTTGCCCTGTATAAAGAATCAAATGTGGAGTATAACAGGATCCGAAATATCTTCGTAACCCCAATAGCAGCGGAGATACGATCAATTAGATTTATTTGGCCTTGAAAATTTAAATACTATAATTGCATTGGATTTGACAGGGAAGTATGTTAACGTAGGGCAAATCGAACGATGTGCCCTGTATAAAGAATCAAATGTGGAGTATAACGTGCTGCGAATTCCCTAGATAACCCCAATAGCAGTGGAGACACGATCAATTAGATTTATTTGGCCCTGAAAATTTGAAAACTATAACTGCTTTTGATTTGACAGGGAAGAGTGTTAACATTGTGCAAACCGAACGATGTGTCCTGTATAAAGAATCAAATGTGTAGTATAACGCGCATCGAATTGCCTAGATAACCCCAATAGCAGCGGAGATACGATCAATTAGATTTATTTGGCCTTGAAAATGTAAATAATATAATTGCATTGCATATGACAGGAAGAGTTTTAACGTTGGGCAAACCGAACGATGTGTCCTGTATAAAGAATCAAATGCGGAGTATAACGAGCTCCGAATTGTCTTCGTAACCCCAAAAGCAGCGGAGGTACGATCAATTAGATTTATTTGGCCTTGAAAATTTAAATAATATAATTGCATTGCATATGACAGGGAAGAGTGTTGACGTTGGGCAAACCGAACGATGTGTCCTGTATAAAGAATCAAATGTGGAGTATAACGCGCCCCGAATTGTCTTCGTAACCCCAATAGCAGCGGTGATACGATAAATTAGATTTATTTGGCCCTGAAAATCTAAATACTATAAATGCATTAGATTTGACAGGGAAGAATGTTAACGTAGGGCAAACCGAACGATGTGCTCTGTATAAAGAATCAAATGTGGAGTATAACGCGCTGCGAATTGCCTAGATAACCCCAATAGCAGCGGAGATACGATCAATTAGATTTATTTGGTCTTGAAAATGTAAATAATATAATTGCATTGCATATGACAGGAAGAGTTTTAACGTTGGGCAAACCGAACGATGTGTCCTGTATAAAGAATCAAATGCGGAGTATAACGCGCATCGAATATCCTAAATAACCCCAATAGCAGCGGAGATACGGTCAATTAGATTTATTTGGCCTTGAAAATTTAAATAATATAATTGCATTGCATATGACAGGGAAGAGTGTTAACGTTGGGCAAACCGAACGATGTGTCCTGTATAAGGAATCAAATGTGGAGTATAACGCGCCCCGAATTGTCTTCGTAACCCCAATAGCAGCGGAGATACGATCAATTAGATTTATTTGGCCCCGAGAATTTAAAAACTATAATTGCTTTTAGTTGACAGGGAAGACAGTTAACGTAGGGCAAACCGAACGATATGTCCTGTATAAAGAATCATATGTGTAGTATAACGCGCATCGAATTGCCTAGATAACCCCAATAGCAGCGGAGATACGATCAATTAGATTTATTTGGCCCTGAAAATTTGAAAACTATAACTGCTTTTGATTTGACAGGGAAGAGTGTTAACATTGTGCAAACCGAACGATGTGTCCTGTATAAAGAATCAAATGTGTAGTATAACGCGCATCGAATTGCCTAGATAACCCCAATAGCAGCGGAGATACGATCAATTAGATTTATTTGGCCTTGAAAATTTAAAAACTATAATTGCCTTTGATTTCTCAGGGAAGACAGTTAACGTAGGGCAAACCGAACGATGTGTCCTGTATAAAGAATCAAATGCGGAGTATAACGAGCTCCGAATTGTCTTCGTAACCCCAAAAGCAGCGGAGGTACGATCAATTAGATTTATTTGGCCTTGAAAATTTAAATACTATAATTGCATTGGATTTGACAGGGAAGGATGTTAACGTAGGGCAAACCGAACGATATGTCCTGTATAAAGAATCATATGTGTAGTATAACGCGCATCGAATTGCCTAGATAACCCCAATAGCAGCGGAGATACGATCAATTAGATTTATTTGGCCTTGAAAATTTAAATAATATAATTGCATTGCATATGACAGGGAAGAGTGTTAACGTTGGGCAAACCGAACGATGTGTCCTGTATAAGGAATCAAATGTGGAGTATAACGCGCCCCGAATTGTCTTCGTAACCCCAATAGCAGCGGAGATACGATCAATTAGATTTATTTGGCCCTGAGAATTTAAAAACTATAACTGCTTTTAGTTGACAGGGAAGACAGTTAACGTAGGGCAAACCGAACGATATGTCCTGTATAAAGAATCATATGTGTAGTATAACGCGCATCGAATTGCCTAGATAACCCCAATAGCAGCGGAGATACGATCAATTAGATTTATTTGGCCTTGAAAATGTAAATAATATAATTGCATTGCATATGACAGGAAGAGTTTTAACGTTGGGCAAACCGAACGATGTGTCCTGTATAAAGAATCAAATGCGGAGTATAACGAGCTCCGAATTGTCTTCGTAACCCCAAAAGCAGCGGAGGTACGATCAATTAGATTTATTTGGCGTTGAAAATTTAAATACTATAATTGCATTGGATTTGACAGGGAAGGATGTTAACGTAGGGCAAACCGAACGATGTGCCCTGTATAAAGAATCAAATGTGGAGTATAACGCGCCCCGAATTGTCTTCGTAACCCCAATAGCAGCGGAGATACGATCAATTAGATTTATTTGGCCCTGAGAATTTAAAAACTATAATTTTTTTAGTTGACAGGGAAGACAGTTAACGTAGGGCAAACCGAACGATATGTCCTGTATAAAGAATCATATGTGTAGTATAACGCGCATCGAATTGCCTAGATAACCCCAATAGCAGCGGAGATACGATCAATTAGATTTATTTGGCCTTGAAAATTTAAATAATATAATTGCATTCCATATGACAGGGAAGACAGTTAACGTAGGGCAAACTGAACGATGTGTCCTGTATAAAGAATCAAATGTGGAGTATAAGGCGCCCCGAATTGTCTTCGTAACCGCAAAAGCAGCGGAGATACGATCAATTAGATTTATTTGGCCTTGAAAATTTAAATAATATAATTGCATTGCATATGACAGGGAAGAGTGTTAACGTTGGGCAAACCGAACGATGTGTCCTGTATAAGGAATCAAATGTGGAGTATAACGCGCATCGAATTGTCTAGATAACACCAATAGCAGCGGAGATACGATCAATTAGATTTATTTGGCCTTGAAAATTTAAATAATATAATTGCATTGCATATGACAGGAAGAGTTTTACCGTTGGGCAAACCGAACGATGTGTCCTGTATAAAGAATCAAATGTGGAGTATAACGCGCTCCGAAATGTCTTCGTAACCCCAAAAGCAGCGGAGATACGATCACTTAGATTTATTTGGCCTTGAAAATTTAAATAATATAACTGCATTGGGTTTGAAAGGGAAGAGAGATAACGTAGGGCAAACCGAACGATGTGCCCTGTATAAAGAATCAAATGTGGAGTATAACACGATCCGAAATATCTTCGTAACCCCAATAGCAGCGGAGATACGATCAATTAGATTTATTTGGCCTTGAAAACTTAAATACTATAATTGCATTGGATTTGACAGGGAAGAATGTTAACGTAGGGCAAATCGAACGATGTGCCCTGTATAAAGAATCATATGTGTAGTATAACGCGCATCGAATTGCCTAGATAACCCCAATAGCAGCGGAGATACGATCAATTAGACTTATTTGGCCTTGAAAATTTAAATAATATAATTGCATTGCATATGACAGGGAAGAGTGTTTACGTTGGGCAAACCGAACGATGTGTCCTGTATAAAGAATCAAATGTGGAGTATAACGCGCTCCGAAATGTCTTCGTAACCCCAAAAGCAGCGGAGATACGATCAATTAGATTTATTTGGCCCTGAGAATTTAAAAACTATAATTGCTTTTAGTTGACAGGGAAGACAGTTAACGTAGGGCAAACCGAACGATATGTCCTGTATAAAGAATCATATGTGTAGTATAACGCGCATCGAATTGCCTAGATAACCCCAATAGCAGCGGAGATACGATCAATTAGATTTATTTGGCCTTGAAAATTTAAAAACTATAATTGCCTTTGATTTCTCAGGGAAGACAGTTAACGTAGGGCAAACCGAACGATGTGTCCTGTATAAAGAATCAAATGTGGAGTACAACGCGCATCGAATTGCCTAGATAACCCCAATAGCAGCGGAGATACGATCAAATAGATTTATTTGGCCTTGAAAATTTAAATAATATAATTGCATTGCATATGACAGGGAAGAGTGTTGACGTTGGGCAAACCGAACGATGTGTCCTGTATAAAGAATCAAATGTGGAGTATAACGCGCCCCGAATTGTCTTCGTAACCCCAATAGCAGCGGTGATACGATAAATTAGATTTATTTGGCCCTGAAAATCTAAATACTATAAATGCATTAGATTTGACAGGGAAGAATCTTAACGTAGGGCAAACCGAACGATGTGCTCTGTATAAAGAATCAAATGTGGAGTATAACGCGCTGCGAATTGCCTAGATATCCCCAATAGCAGTGGAGACACGATCAATTAGATTTATTTGGCCCTGAAAATTTGAAAACTATAACTGCTTTTGATTTGACAGGGAAGAGTGTTAACATTGTGCAAACCGAACGAGGTGTCCTGTATAAAGAATCAAATGTGTAGTATAACGCGCATCGAATTGCCTAGATAACCCCAATAGCAGCGGAGATACGATCAATTAGATTTATTTGGCCTTGAAAATTTAAATAATATAATTGCATTGCATATGACAGGGAAGAGTGTTGACGTTGGGCAAACCGAACGATGTGTCCTGTATAAAGAATCAAATGTGGAGTATAACGCGCCCCGAATTGTCTTCGTAACCCCAATAGCAGCGGAGATACGATCAATTAGATTTATTTGGCCTTGAAAATTTAAATACTATAATTGCATTGGATTTGACAGGGAAGAATGTTAACGTAGGGCAAATCGAACGAGGTGTCCTGTATAAAGAATCAAATGTGTAGTATAACGCGCATCGAATTGCCTAGATAACCCCAATAGCAGCGGAGATACGATCAATTAGATTTATTTGGCCTTGAAAATTTAAATAATATAATTGCATTGCATATGACAGGGAAGAGTGTTGACGTTGGGCAAACCGAACGATGTGTCCAGTATAAAGAATCAAATGTGGAGTATAACGCGCCCCGAATTGTCTTCGTAACCCCAATAGCAGCGGTGATACGATAAATTAGATTTATTTGGCCTTGAAAATTTAAAAACTATAATTGCTATTGATTTGACAGGGAAGACAGTTAACGTAGGGCAAACTGAACGATGTGTCCTGTATAAAGAATCAAATGTGGAGTATAAGGCGCCCCGAATTGTCTTCGTAACCGCAAAAGCAGCGGAGATACGATCAATTAGATTTATTTGGCCTTGAAAATTTAAATAATATAATTGCATTGCATATGACAGGGAAGAGTGTTAACGTTGGGCAATCCGAACGATGTGTCCTGTATAAGGAATCAAATGTGGAGTATAACGCGCCCCGAATTGTCTTCGTAACCCCAATAGCAGCGGAGATACGATCAATTAGATTTATTTGGCCCTGAGAATTTAAAAACTATAAATGCTTTTAGTTGACAGGGAAGACAGTTAACGTAGGGCAAACCGAACGATATGTCCTGTATAAAGAATCATATGTGTAGTATAACGCGCATCGAATTGCCTAGATAACCCCAATAGCAGCGGAGATACGATCAATTAGACTTATTTGGCCTTGAAAATTTAAATAATATAATTGCATTGCATATGACAGGGAAGAGTGTTTACGTTGGGCAAACCGAACGATGTGTCCTGTATAAAGAATCAAATGTGGAGTATAACGCGCTCCGAAATGTCTTCGTAACCCCAAAAGCAGCGGAGGTACGATCAATTAGATTTATTTGGCCCTGAGAATTTAAAAACTATAATTGCTTTTAGTTGACAGGGAAGACAGTTAACGTAGGGCAAACCGAACGATATGTCCTGTATAAAGAATCATATGTGTAGTATAACGCGCATCGAATTGTCTAGATAACACCAATAGCAGCGGAGATACGATCAATTAGATTTATTTGGCCTTGAAAATTTAAATACTATAATTGCATTGGATTTGACAGGGAAGGATGTTAACGTAGGGCAAACCGAACGATGTGCCCTGTATAAAGAATCAAATGTGGAGTATAACGCGCCCCGAATTGTCTTCGTAACCCCAATAGCAGCGGAGATACGATCAATTAGATTTATTTGGCCCTGAGAATTTAAGAATTATAATTGCTTTTAGTTGACAGGGAAGACAGTTAACGTAGGGCAAACTGAACGATGTGTCCTGTATAAAGAATCAAATGTGGAGTATAACGCGCCCCGAATTGTCTTCGAAACCCCAATAGCAGCGGTGATACGATAAATTAGATTTATTTGGCCCTGAAAATCTAAATACTATAAATGCATTAGATTTGACAGGGAAGAATGTTAACGTAGGGCAAACCGAACGATGTGCTCTGTATAAAGAATCAAATGTGGAGTATAACGCGCTGCGAATTGCCTAGATATCCCCAATAGCAGCGGTGATACGATCAATTAGATTTATTTGGCCCTGAGAAATTAAGAATTATAATTGCTTTTAGTTGACAGGGAAGACAGTTAACGTAGGGCAAACCGAACGATGTGTCCTGTATAAAGAATCAAATGTGGAGTATAACGCGCCCCGAATTGTCTTCGTATCCCCAAAAGCAGCGGAGATACGATCAATTAGATTTATTTGGCCTTGAAAATGTAAATAATATAATTGCATTGCATATGACAGGAAGAGTTTTAACGTTGGGCAAACCGAACGATGTGTCCTGTATAAAGAATCAAATGCGGAGTATAACGAGCTCCGAATTGTCTTCGTAACCCCAAAAGCAGCGGAGGTACGATCAATTGGATTTATTTGGCCTTGAAAATTTAGATAATATAATTGCATTGCATATGACAGGGAAGAGTGTTGACGTTGGGCAAACCGAACGATGTGTCCTGTATAAAGAATCAAGTGTGGAGTATAACGCGCCCCGAATTGTCTTCGTAACCCCAATAGCAGCGGTGATACGATAAATTAGATTTATTTGGCCCTGAAAATCTAAATACTATAAATGCATTAGATTTGACAGGGAGGAATGTTAACGGAGGGCAAACCGAACGATGTGCTCTGTATAAAGAATCAAATGTGGAGTATAACGCGCTGCGAATTGCCTAGATATCCCCAATAGCAGCGGTGATACGATAAATTAGATTTATTTGGCCTTGAAAATGTAAATAATATAATTGCTATTGATTTGACAGGGAAGACAGTTAACGTAGGACAAACCGAACGATATGTCCTGTATAAAGAATCAAATGTGGCGCATAACGCGCTCTGAAATGTCTTCGTAACTCCAATAGCAGCGGAGACACGATCAATTAGATTTATTCGGCCTTGAAAATTTAAATAATGTACTTGCATTGCATATGACAGGGAAGAGTGTTCACGTTGGGCAAACCGAACGATGTGTCCTGTATAAAGAATCAAATGTGGAGTATAACGCGCTGCGAATTGCCTAAATAACCCCAATAGCAGTGGAGACACGATCAATTAGATTTATTTGGCCTTGAAAATTTAAAAACTATAATTGCCTTTGATTTCTCAGGAAGACAGTTAACGTAGGGCAAACCGAACGATGTGTCCTGTATAAAGAATCAAATGTGGAGTACAACGCGCATCGAATTGCCTAGATAACCCCAATAGCAGCGGAGATACGATCAAATAGATTTATTTGGCCTTGAAAATTTAAATAATATAATTGCATTGCATATGACAGGGAAGAGTGTTGACGTTGGGCAAACCGAACGATGTGTCCTGTATAAAGAATCAAATGTGGAGTATAACGCGCCCCGAATTGTCTTCGTAACCCCAATAGCAGCGGTGATACGATAAATTAGATTTATTTGGCCCTGAAAATCTAAATACTATAAATGCATTAGATTTGACAGGGAAGAATGTTAACGTAGGGCAAACCGAACGATGTGCTCTGTATAAAGAATCAAATGTGGAGTATAACGCGCTGCGAATTGCCTAGATATCCCCAATAGCAGCGGTGATACGATAAATTAGATTTATTTGGCCTCGAAAATTTAAAAACTATAATTGCTATTGATTTGACAGGGAAGACAGTTAACGTAGGGCAAACTGAACGATGTGTCCTGTATAAAGAATCAATTGTGGAGTATAAGGCGCCCCGAATTGTCTTCGTAACCGCAAAAGCAGCGGAGATACGATCAATTAGATTTATTTGGCCTTGAAAATTTAAATAATATAATTGCATTGCATATGACAGGGAAGAGTGTCAACGTTGGGCAAACCGAACGATGTGTCCTGTATAAGGAATCAAATGTGGAGTATAACGCGCATCGAATTGTCTAGATAACACCAATAGCAGCGGAGATACGATCAATTAGTTTTATTTGGCCTTGAAAATTTAAATACTATAATTGCATTGGATTTGACAGGGAAGGATGTTAACGTAGGGCAAACCGAACGATGTGCCCTGTATAAAGAATCAAATGTGGAGTATAACGCGCCCCGAATTGTCTATGTAACCCCAATAGCAGCGGAGATACGATCAATTAGATTTATTTGGCCCTGAGAATTTAAGAATTATAATTGCTTTTAGTTGACAGGGAAGACAGTTAACGTAGGGCAAACCGAACGATGTGTCCTGTATAAAGAATCAAATGTGGAGTATAACGCGCCCCGAATTGTCTTCGTAACCCCAAAAACAGCGGAGATACGATCAATTAGATTTATTTGGCCTTGAAAATTTAAATAATATAATTGCATTGCATATGACAGGGAAGAGTGTTAACGTAGGACAAACCGAACGATTTGTCCTGTATAAAGAATCAAATGTGGAGTATAACGCGCATCGAATTGCCTAGATAACCCCAATAGCAGCGGAGATACGATCAATTAGATTTATTTGGCCTTGAAAATTTAAATACTATAATTGCATTGGATTTGACAGGGAAGGATGTTAACGTAGGGCAAACCGAACGATGTGCCCTGTATAAAGAATCAAATGTGGAGTATAACGCGCCCCGAATTGTCTTCGTTACCCCAATAGCAGCGGAGATACGATCAATTAGATTTATTTGGCCCTGAGAATTTAAAAACTATAATTGCTTTTGATTTGACAGGGAAGAGTGTTAACATTGTGCAAAGCGAACGATGTGTCCTGTATAAAGAATCTAATGTGGAGTATAACGCGCATCGAATTGCCTAGATAACCCCAATAGCAGTGGAGATACGATCAATTAGATTTATTTGGCCCTGAAAATTTAAAAACAATAATTGCTTTTGATTTGACAGGGAAGAATGTTAACGTAGGACAAACCGAACGATGTGTCCTGTATAAAGAATCAAATGTGGCGTATAACGCGCTCTGAAATGTCTTCGTAACTCCAATAGCAGCGGAGACACGATCAATTAGATTTATTTGGCCTTGAGAATTTAAAAACTATAATTGCATTAGATTTGACAGGGAAGAATGTTACCGTAGGGCAAATCGAACGATGTGCCCTGTATAATGAATCAAATGTGGAGTATAACGCGCTGCGAATTGCCTAGATATCCCCAATAGCAGTGGAGATACGATCAATTAGATTTATTTGGCCCTGAAAATTTAAAAACTATAATTTCTTTTGATTTGACAGGGAAGAATGTTAACGTAGGACAAACCGAACGATATGTCCTGTATAAAGAATCAAATGTGGCGTATAACGCGCTCTGAAATGTCTTCGTAACTCCAATAGCAGCGGAGATACGATCATTTAGATTTATTTGCCCTTGAAAATTTAAAAACTATAATTGCATTGGATTTGACACGGAAGAAAGTTAACGTAGGGCAAATCGAACGATGTGCCCTGTATAAAGAATCAAATGTGGAGTATAACGCGTTACGAATTGCCTAGATAACCCCAATAGCAGTGGAGACACGATCAATTAGATTTATTTGGCCTTGAAAATTTAAAAACTATAATTGCCTTTGATTTCTCAGGGAAGACAGTTAACGTAGGGCAAACCGAACGATGTGTCCTGTATAAAGAATCAAATGTGGAGTATAACGCGCATCGAATTGCCTAGATAACCCCAATAGCAGCGGAGATACGATCAATTAGATTTATTTGGCCTTGAGAATTTAAAAACTATAATTGCATTAGATTTGACAGGGAAGAATGTTAACGTAGGGCAAATCGAACGATGTGCCCTGTATAAAGAATCAAATGTGGAGTATAACGCGCTGCGAATTGCCTAGATATCCCCAATAGCAGTGGATACACGATCAATTAGATTTATTTGGCCCTGAAAATTTGAAAACTATAATTGCTTTTGATTTGATAGGGAAGACAGTTAACGTAGGGCAAACCGAACGATGTGTCCTGTATAAAGAATCAAATGTGGAATATAACGCGCATCGAATTGCCTAGATAACCCCAATAGCAGCGGAGATACGATCAATTAGATTTATTTGGCCTTGAAAATTGAAAAACTATAATTGCATTAGAGTTGACAGGGAAGAATGTTAACGTAGGGCAAACCGAACGATGTGTCGTGTATAAAGAATCAAATGTGGAGTATAACGCGCTGCGAATTGCCTAGATATCTCCAATAGCAGTGGATACACGATCAATTAGATTTATTTGGCCCTGAAAATTTGAAAACTATAATTGCTTTTGATTTGACAGGGAAGACAGTTAACGTAGGGCAAACCGAACGATGTGTCCTGTATAAAAAATCAAATGTGGAGTATAGCGCGCCCCGAATTGTCTTCCTAACCCCAATAGCAGCGGAGATACGATCATTTAGATTTATTTGCCCTTGAAAATTTAAAAACTATAATTGCATTGGATTTGACACGGAAGAGAGTTAACGTAGGGCAAACCTACCGATTTGCCCTGTATAAAGAATCAAATGTGGAGTATAACGCGCTGCGAATTGCCTAGATATCCCCAATAGCAGTGGAGACACGATCAATTAGATTTATTTGGCTCCGAAAATTTGAAAACTATAATTGCTTTTGATTTGACAGGGAAGACAGTTAACGTAGGGCAAACCGAACGATGTGTCCTGTATAAAAAATCAAATGTGGAGTATAGCGCGCCCCGAATTGTCTTCCTAACCCCAATAGCAGCGGAGATACGATCATTTAGATTTATTTGCCCTTGAAAATTTAAAAACTATAATTGCATTGGATTTGACACGGAAGAGAGTTAACGTAGGGCAAACCTACCGATTTGCCCTGTATAAAGAATCAAATGTGGAGTATAACGCGCTGCGAATTGCCAAGATGTCCCCAATAGCAGCGGAGATACGATCAATTAGATTTATTTGGCCTTGAAAATTTAAAAACTATAATTGCTTTTGATTTGACAGGGAAGAATGTTAACATTGTGCAAATCGAACGATGTGTCCTGTATAAAGAATCAAATGTGGAGTATAACGCGATCCGAAATGTCTTCGTAACCCCAATAGCAGCGGAGATACGAACAATTAGATTTTTTTGGCCTTGAAAATTTAAATAATATAATTGCATTGGATTTGACAGGGAAGAATGTTAACGTAGGACAAACCGAACGATTTGTCCTGTATAAAGAATCAAATGTGGAGTATAACGCGCATCGAATTGCCTAGATAAGCCCAATAGCAGCGGAGATACGATCAATTAGATTTATTTGGCCTTGAAAATTTAAAAACTATAATTGCTTTTGATTTGACAGGGAAGAATGTTAACGTAGGACAAACCGAACGATTTGTCCTGTATGAAGAATCAAATGTGGAGTATAACGCGCTCTGACATGTCTTCGTAACTCCGATAGCAGCGGAGACACGATCAATTAGATTTATTCGGCCTTGAAAATTTAAATAATATAATTGCATTGCATATGACAGGGAAGTGTGTTAACGTAGGGCAAACCGAACGATGTGTCCTGTATAAAGAATCAAATGTGGAGTATAACGCGCATCGAATTGCCTAGATAAGCCCAATAGCAGCGGAGATACGATCAATTAGATTTATTTGGCCTTGAAAATTTAAAAACTATAATTGCATTAGATTTGACAGGGAAGAATGTTAACGTAGGGCAAATCGAACGATGTGCCCTGTATAAAGAATCAAATGTGGAGCATAACGCGCTCCGAAATGTCTTCGTAACTCCAATAGCAGCGGAGATACGATCAATTAGATTTATTTGGCCTTGAAAATTTAAATAATATAATTGCATTGCATATGACAGGGAAGAGTGTTAACGTTGGGCAAACCGAACGATGTGTCCTGTATAAAGAATCAAATGTGAAGTATAACGCGCCCCGAATTGTCTTTGTAACCCCAATAGCAGCGGTGATACGATCAATTAGATTTATTCGGCCTTGAAAATTTAAATAATATAATTGCATTGCATATGACAGGGAAGTGTGTCAACGTTAGGCAAACCGAACGATGTGTCCTGTATAAAGAATCAAATGTGGAGTATAACGCGCTGCGAATTGCCTAGATAACCCCAATAGCAGTAGAGACACGATCAATTAGATTTATTTGGCCTTGAAAATTTAAAAACTATAATTGCTTTTGATTTCACAGGGAAGACCGTTAACGTAGGGCAAACCGAACGATGTGTCCTGTATAAAGAATCAAATGTGGAGTATAAAGCGCATCGAATTGCCTAGATAACCCCAATAGCAGCGGAGATACGATCAAATAGATTTATTTGGCCTTGAAAATTTAAAAACTATAATTGCTTTTGATTTCCCAGGGAAGACAGTTAACGTAGGGCAAACCGAACGATGTGTCCTGTATAAAGAATCAAATGTGGAGTATAACGCGCATCGAATTGCCTAGATAAGCCCAATAGCAGCGGAGATACGATCAATTAGATTTATTTGGCCTTGAAAATTTAAAAACTATAATTGCTTTTGATTTGACAGGGAAGAATGTTAACGTAGGACAAACCGAACGATTTGTCCTGTGTAAAGAATCAAATGTGGAGTATAACGCGCTCTGAAATGTCTTCGTAACTCCGATAGCAGCGGAGACACGATCAATTAGATTTATTTGGCCTTGAAAATTTAAATAATATAATTGCATTGCATATGACAGGGAAGAGTGTTAACGTTGGGCAAACCGAACGATGTGTCCTGTATAAAGAATCAAATGTGGAGTATAACGCGCCCCGAATTGTCTTTGTAACCCCAATAGCAGCGGTGATACGATCAATTAGATTTATTTGGCCTTGAATATTTAAATAATATAATTGCATTGCATATGGCAGGGAAGAGTGTTAACGTTGGGCAAACCGAACGATGTGTCCTGTATAAAGAATCAAATGTGGAGTATAACGCGCCCCGAATTTTCTTCGCAACCCCAATAGCAGCGGAGATACGATCAATTAGATTTATTTGGCCTTGAAAATTTAAATACTATAATTGCATTAGATTTGACAGGGAAGAATGTTAACGTAGGGCAAACCGAACGATGTGCCCTGTATAAAGAATCAAATGTGGAGTATAACGAGCTGCGAATTGCCTAGATATCCCCAATAGCAGTGGAGACACGATCAATTAGATTTATTTGGCCCTGAAAATTTTGAAACTATTATTGCTTTTGATTTGACAGGGAAGAGTGTTAACATTGTGCAAACCGAACGATGTGTCCTGTATAAAGTATCAAATGTGGAGTATAACGCGCTACGAATTGCCAAGATGTCCCCAATAGCAGCGGAGATACGATCAATTAGATTTATTTGGCCTTGAATATTTAAATAATATAATTGCATTGCATATGACAGGGAAGAGTGTTAACGTTGGGCAAACCGAACGATGTGTCCTGTATAAAGAATCAAATGTGGAGTATAACGCGCCCCGAATTTTCTTCGTAACCCCAATAGCAGCGGAGATACGATCAATTAGATTTATTTGGCCTTGAAAATTTAAATACTATAATTGCATTAGATTTGACAGGGAAGAATGTTAACGTAGGGCAAACCGAACGATGTGCCCTGTATAAAGAATCAAATGTGGAGTATAACGAGCTGCGAATTGCCTAGATATCCCCAATAGCAGTGGAGACACGATCAATTAGATTTATTTGGCCCTGAAAATTATAAAACTATTATTGCTTTTGATTTGACAGGGAAGACAGTTAACGTAGGGCAAATCGAACGATGTGTCCTGTATAAAGAATCAAATGTGGAGTATAACGCGCATCGAATTGCCTAGATAACCCCAATAGCAGCGGAGATACGATGAATTAGATTTATTTGGCCTTGAAAATTTAAATAATATAATTGCATTGCATATGACAGGGAAGAGTGTTAACGTTGGGCAAACCGAACGATGTGTCCTGTATAAAGAATCAAATGTGGAGTATAGCGCGCCCCGAATTGTCTTCCTAACCCCAATAGCAGCGGAGATACGATCATTTAGATTTATTTGCCCTTGAAAATTTAAAAACTATAATTGCATTGGATTTGACACGGAAGAGAGTTAACGTAGGGCAAACCCACCGATTTGCCCTGTATAAAGAATCAAATGTGGAGTATAACGCGCTACGAATTGCCAAGATGTCCCCAATAGCAGCGGAGATACGATCAATTAGATTTATTTGGCCTTGAAAATTTAAAAACTATAATTGCTTTTGATTTGACAGGGAAGAATGTTAACATTGTGCAAACCGAACGATGTGTCCTGTATAAAGAATCAATTGTGGAGCATAACGCGCTCCGAAATGTCTTCGTAACTCCAATAGCAGCGGAGATACGATCAATTAGATTTATTTGGCCTTGAAAATTTAAATAATATAATTGCATTGCATATGACAGGGAAGAGTGTTAACGTTGGGCAAACCGAACGATGTGTCCTGTATAAAGAATCAAATGTGGAGTATAACGCGCTTCGAATTGCCTAGATAACCCCAATAGCAGCGGAGATACGATCAATTAGATTTATTTGGCGTTGAAAATTTAAATACTATAATTGCATTGGATTTGACAGGGAAGGATGTTAACGTAGGGCAAACCGAACGATGTGCCCTGTATAACGAATCAAATGTGGAGTATAACGCGCCCCGAATTGTCTTCGTTACCCCAATAGCAGCGGAGATACGATCAATTAGATTTATTTGGCCCTGAGAATTTAAAAACTATAATTGCTTTTGATTTGACAGGGAAGAGTGTTAACATTGTGCAAAGCGAACGATGTGTCCTGTATAAAGAATTTTATGTGGAGTATATCGCGCATCGAATTGCCTAGATAACCCCAATAGCAGTGGAGATACGATCACTTAGATTTATTTGGCCCTGAAAATTTAAAAACAATAATTGCTTTTGATTTGACAGGGAAGAATGTTAACGTAGGACAAACCGAACGATTTGTCCTGTATAAAGAATCAAATGTGGAGTATAACGCGCTCTGAAATGTCTTCGTAACTCCAATAGCAGCGGAGACACGATCAATTAGATTTATTCGGCCTTGAAAATTTAAATAATATAATTGCATTGCATATGACAGGGAAGTGTGTTAACGTTGGGCAAACCGAACGATGTGTCCTGTATAAAGAATCAAATGTGGAGTATAACGCGCTGCGAATTGCCTAGATAACCCCAATAACAGTGGAGACACGATCAATTAGATTTATTTGGCCTTGAAAATTTAAAAACTATAATTGCTTTTGATTTCACAGGGAAGACAGTTAACGTAGGGCAAACCGAACTATGTGTCCTGTATAAAGAATCAAATGTGGAGTATAACTCGCATCGAATTGCCTAGATAACCCCAATAGCAGCGGAGATACGATCAAATAGATTTATTTGGCCTTGAAAATTTGAAAACTATAATTGCTTTTGATTTGACAGGGAAGACAGTTAACGTAGGGCAAACCGAACGATGTGGCCTGTATAAAGAATCAAATGTGGAGTATAACGCGCATCGAATTGCCTAGATAACCCCAATAGCAGCGGTGATACGATCAATTAGATTTATTTGGCCTTGAAAATTTAAAAACTGTAATTGCATTAGATTTGACAGGGAAGAATGTTAACGTAGGGCAAATCGAACGATGTGCCCTGTATAAAGAATCAAATGTGGAGTATAACGCGCCCCGAATTGTCTTCGTTACCCCAATAGCAGCGGAGATACGATCAATTAGATTTATTTGGCCTTGAAAATTTAAAAACTATAATTGCTTTTGATTTGACAGGGAAGAATGTTAACGTAGGACAAACCGAACGATTTGTCCTGTATAAAGAATCAAATGTGGAGTATAACGCGCTCTGAAATGTCTTCGTAACTCCGATAGCAGCGGAGACACGATCAATTAGATTTATTTGGCCTTGAAAATTTAAATAATATAATTGCATTGCATATGACAGGGAAGAGTGTTAACGTTGGGCAAACCGAGCGATGTGTCCTGTATAAAGAATCAAATGTGGAGTATAACGCGCCCCGAATTGTCTTTGTAACCCCAATAGCAGCGGTGATACGATCAATTAGATTTATTTGGCCTTGAATATTTAAATAATATAATTGCATTGCATATGACAGGGAAGAGTGTTAACGTTGGGCAAACCGAACGATGTGTCCTGTATAAAGAATCAAATGTGGAGTATAACGCGCCCCGAATTTTCTTCGTAACCCCAATAGCAGCGGAGATACGATCAATTAGATTTATTTGGCCTTGAAAATTTAAATACTATAATTGCATTAGATTTGACAGGGAAGAATGTTAACGTAGGGCAAACCGAACGATGTGCCCTGTATAAAGAATCAAATGTGGAGTATAACGAGCTGCGAATTGCCTAGATATCCCCAATAGCAGTGGAGACACGATCAATTAGATTTATTTGGCCCTGAAAATTTTGAAACTATTATTGCTTTTGATTTGACAGGGAAGAGTGTTAACATTGTGCAAACCGAACGATGTGTCCTGTATAAAGTATCAAATGTGGAGTATAACGCGCTACGAATTGCCAAGATGTCCCCAATAGCAGCGGAGATACGATCAATTAGATTTATTTGGCCTTGAATATTTAAATAATATAATTGCATTGCATATGACAGGGAAGAGTGTTAACGTTGGGCAAACCGAACGATGTGTCCTGTATAAAGAATCAAATGTGGAGTATAACGCGCCCCGAATTTTCTTCGTAACCCCAATAGCAGCGGAGATACGATCAATTAGATTTATTTGGCCTTGAAAATTTAAATACTATAATTGCATTAGATTTGACAGGGAAGAATGTTAACGTAGGGCAAACCGAACGATGTGCCCTGTATAAAGAATCAAATGTGGAGTATAACGAGCTGCGAATTGCCTAGATATCCCCAATAGCAGTGGAGACACGATCAATTAGATTTATTTGGCCCTGAAAATTATAAAACTATTATTGCTTTTGATTTGACAGGGAAGACAGTTAACGTAGGGCAAATCGAACGATGTGTCCTGTATAAAGAATCAAATGTGGAGTATAACGCGCATCGAATTGCCTAGATAACCCCAATAGCAGCGGAGATACGATGAATTAGATTTATTTGGCCTTGAAAATTTAAATAATATAATTGCATTGCATATGACAGGGAAGAGTGTTAACGTTGGGCAAACCGAACGATGTGTCCTGTATAAAGAATCAAATGTGGAGTATAGCGCGCCCCGAATTGTCTTCCTAATCCCAATAGCAGCGGAGATACGATCATTTAGATTTATTTGCCCTTGAAAATTTAAAAACTATAATTGCATTGGATTTGACACGGAAGAGAGTTAACGTAGGGCAAACCCACCGATTTGCCCTGTATAAAGAATCAAATGTGGAGTATAACGAGCTACGAATTGCCAAGATGTCCCCAATAGCAGCGGAGATACGATCAATTAGATTTATTTGGCCTTGAAAATTTAAATACTATAATTGCTTTTGATTTGACAGGGAAGAATGTTAACATTGTGCAAACCGAACGATGTGTCCTGTATAAAGAATCAATTGTGGAGCATAACGCGCTCCGAAATGTCTTCGTAACTCCAATAGCAGCGGAGATACGATCAATTAGATTTATTTGGCGTTGAAAATTTAAATAATATAATTGCATTGCATATGACAGGGAAGAGTGTTAACGTTGGGCAAACCGAACGATGTGTCCTGTATAAAGAATCAAATGTGGAGTATAACGCGCTTCGAATTGCCTAGATAACCCCAATAGCAGCGGAGATACGATCAATTAGATTTATTTGGCGTTGAAAATTTAAATACTATAATTGCATTGGATTTGACAGGGAAGGATGTTAACGTAGGGCAAACCGAACGATGTGCCCTGTATAACGAATCAAATGTGGAGTATAACGCGCCCCGAATTGTCTTCGTTACCCCAATAGCAGCGGAGATACGATCAATTAGATTTATTTGGCCTTGAAAATTTAAATAATATAATTGCATTGCATATGACAGGGAAGAATGTTAACGTAGGACAAACCGAACGATTTGTCCTGTATAAAGAATCAAATGTGGAGTATAACGCGCTCTGAAATGTCTTCGTAACTCCAATAGCAGCGGAGACACGATCAATTAGATTTATTCGGCCTTGAAAATTTAAATAATATAATTGCATTGCATATGACAGGGAAGTGTGTTAACGTTGGGCAAACCGAACGATGTGTCCTGTATAAAGAATCAAATGTGGAGTATAACGCGCTGCGAATTGCCTAGATAACCCCAATAACAGTGGAGACACGATCAATTAGATTTATTTGGCCTTGAAAATTTAAAAACTATAATTGCTTTTGATTTCACAGGGAAGACAGTTAACGTAGGGCAAACCGAACTATGTGTCCTGTATAAAGAATCAAATGTGGAGTATAACTCGCATCGAATTGCCTAGATAACCCCAATAGCAGCGGAGATACGATCAAATAGATTTATTTGGCCTTGAAAATTTGAAAACTATAATTGCTTTTGATTTGACAGGGAAGACAGTTAACGTAGGGCAAACCGAACGATGTGGCCTGTATAAAGAATCAAATGTGGAGTATAACGCGCATCGAATTGCCTAGATAACCCCAATAGCAGCGGTGATACGATCAATTAGATTTATTTGGCCTTGAAAATTTAAAAACTGTAATTGCATTAGATTTGACAGGGAAGAATGTTAACGTAGGGCAAATCGAACGATGTGCCCTGTATAAAGAATCAAATGTGGAGTATAACGCGCCCCGAATTGTCTTCGTTACCCCAATAGCAGCGGAGATACGATCAATTAGATTTATTTGGCCCTGAGAATTTAAAAACTATAATTGCTTTTGATTTGACAGGGAAGAGTGTTAACATTGTGCAAAGCGAACGATGTGTCCTGTATAAAGAATTTAATGTGGAGTATAACGCGCATCGAATTGCCTAGATAACCCCAATAGCAGTGGAGATACGATCAATTAGATTTATTTGGCCCTGAAAATTTAAAAACAATAATTGCTTTTGATTTGACAGGGAAGAATGTTAACGTAGGACAAACCGAACGATTTGTCCTGTATAAAGAATCAAATGTGGAGTATAACGCGCTCTGAAATGTCTTCGTAACTCCAATAGCAGCGGAGACACGATCAATTAGATTTATTCGGCCTTGAAAATTTAAATAATATAATTGCATTGCATATGACAGGGAAGAGTGTTAACGTAGGGCGAACCGAACGATGTGCCCTGTATAAAGAATCAAATGTGGAGTACAACGCGCCCCGAATTGTCTTCGTAACCCCAATAGCAGCGGAGATACGATCAATTAGATTTATTTGGCCCTTAGAATTTAAAAACTATAATTGCTTTTAGTTGACAGGGAAGACAGTTAAAGTAGGGCAAACCGAACGATGTGTCCTGTATAAAGAATCAAATGTGGAGTATAACGCGCCCCGAATTGTCTTCGTTACCCCAATAGCAGCGGAGATACGATCAATTAGATTTATTTGGCCCTGAGAATTTAAAAACTATAATTGCTTTTGATTTGACAGGGAAGAATGTTAACGTAGGACAAACCGAACGATTTGTCCTGTATAAAGAATCAAATGTGGAGTATAACGCGCTCTGAAATGTCTTCGTAACTCCAATAGCAGCGGAGACACGATCAATTAGATTTATTCGGCCTTGAACATTTAAATAATATAATTGCATTGCATATGACAGGGAAGTGTGTTAACGTTGGGCAAACCGAACGATGTGTCCTGTATAAAGAATCAAATGTGGAGTATAACGCGCATCGAATTGCCTAGATAACCCCAATAGCAGCGGAGATACGATCAATTAGAATTATTTGGTCTTGAAAATTTAAAAACTATAATTGCTTTTGATTTCTCAGGGAAGACAGTTAACGTAGGGCAAACCGAACGATGTGTCCTGTATAAAGAATCAAATGTGGAGTATAACGCGCCCCGAATTGTCTTCGTTACCCCAATAGCCGCGGAGATACGATCAATTAGATTTATTTGGCCCTGAGAATTTAAAAACTATAATTGCTTTTGATTTGACAGGGAAGAATGTTAACGTAGGACAAACCGAACAATATGTCCTGTACAAAGAATCAAATGTGGAGTATAACGCGCTCTGAAATGTCTCCGTAACTCCAATAGCAGCGGAGACACGATCAATTAGATTTATTCGGCCTTGAAAATTTAAATAATATAATTGCATTGCATATGACAGGGAAGAGTGTTAACGTTGGGCAAACCGAACGATGTGTCCTGTATAAAGAATCAAATGTGGAGTATAACGCGCTGCGAATTGCCTAGATAACCCCAATAGCAGTGGAGACACGATCAATTAGAATTATTTGGTCTTGAAAATTTAAAAACTATAATTGCTTTTGATTTCTCAGGGAAGACAGATAACGTAGGGCAAACCGAACGATGTGTCCTGTATAAAGAATCAAATGTGGAGTATAACGCGCATCGAATTGCCTAGATAACCCCAATAGCAGCGGAGATACGATCAAATAGATTTATTTGACCTTGAAAATTTAAAAGCTATAATTGCTTTTGATTTCACAGGGAAGACAGTTAACGTAGGGCAAACCGAACGATGTGTCCTGTATAAAGAATCAAATGTGGAGTACAACGCGCATCGAATTGCCTATATACACCAATAGCAGCGGAGATACGATCAATTAGATTTATTTGGCCTTGAAAATTTAAAAACTATAATTGCATTAGATTTGACAGGGAAGAATGTTAACGTAGGGCAAATCGAACGATGTGCCCTGTATAAAGAATCAAATGTGGAGTATAACGCGCTGCGAATTGCCTAGATATCCCTAATAGCAGTGGAGACACGATCAATTAGATTTATTTGGCCCTGAAAATTTGAAAACTATAATTGCTTTTGATTTGACAGGGAAGACAGTTAACGTAGGGCAAACCGAACGATGTGTCCTGTATAAAGAATCAAATGTGGAGCATAACGCGCTCCGAAATGTCTTCGTAACTCCAATACCAGCGGAGATACAATCAATTAGATTTATTTGGCCTTGAAAATATAAATAATATAATTGCATTGCATATGACAGGGAAGAGTGTTAACGTTGGGCAAACCGAACGATGTGTCCCGTATAAAGAATCAAATGTGGAGTATAACGCGCATCGAATTGCCCAGATAACCCCAATAGCAGCGGAGATACGATCAATTAGATTTATTTGGCGTTGAAAATTTAAATACTATAATTGCATTGGATTTGACAGGGAAGGATGTTAACGTAGGGCAAACCGAACGATGTGCTCTGTATAAAGAATCAAATGTGGAGTATAACGCGCATCGAATTGCCTAGATAACCCCAATAGCAGTGGAGATACGATCAATTAGATTTATTTGGCCCTGAAAATTTAAAAACAATAATTGCTTTTGATTTGACAGGGAAGAATGTTAACGTAGGACAAACCGAACGATTTGTCCTGTATAAAGAATCAAATGTGGAGTATAACGCGCTCTGAAATGTCTTCGTAACTCCAATAGCAGCGGAGACACGATCAATTAGATTTATTCGGCCTTGAAAATTTAAATAATATAATTGCATTGCATATGACAGGGAAGAGTGTTAACGTAGGGCGAACCGAACGATGTGCCCTGTATAAAGAATCAAATGTGGAGTACAACGCGCCCCGAATTGTCTTCGTAACCCCAATAGCAGCGGAGATACGATCAATTAGATTTATTTGGCCCTTAGAATTTAAAAACTATAATTGCTTTTAGTTGACAGGGAAGACAGTTAAAGTAGGGCAAACCGAACGATGTGTCCTGTATAAAGAATCAAATGTGGAGTATAACGCGCCCCGAATTGTCTTCGTTACCCCAATAGCAGCGGAGATACGATAAATTAGATTTATTTGGCCTTGGAAATTAAAATACTATAATTGCATTAGATTTGACAGGGAACAATGTTATCCTAGGGCAAACCGAACGATGTGCCCTGTATAAAGAATCAAATGTGGAGTATGACGCGCGGCGAATTGCCTAGATATCCCCAATGGCAGTGGAGATACGATCAATTAGATTTATTTGGCCTTGAAGATTTAAAAACTAAAATTGCTTATGATTTGACAGGGAAAACAGTTAACGTAGGGCAAACCGAACGATGTGTCCTGTATAAATAATCAAATGTGGAGTTTAACGCGCATCGAATTGCCTAGATAACCCCAATAGCAGCGGAGATACGATCAAATAGATTTATTTGGCCTTGAAAATTTAAAAACTATAATTGCTTTTGATTTCACAGGGAAGACAGTTAACGTAGGGCAAACCGAACGATGTGTCCTGTATAAAGAATCAAAGGTGGAGTATAACGCGCATCGAATTGCCTAGATAACCCCAATAGCAGCGGATATACGATCAATTAGATTTATTTGGCCTTGAAAATTTAAATACTATAATTGCATTGGATTTGACAGGGAAGAGAGTTAACATTGGGCAAAACGAACGATGTGCCCTGTATAAAGAATCAAATGTGGAGTATTACGCGCTCCGAAATGTCTTCGTAACCCCAAAAGAGGCAGAAATACGATCAATTAGATTTATTTGGCCTTGAAAATTTAAATACTATAATTGCTTTGGATTTGACGGGGGAGAGAGTTAACATAGGGCAAACCGAACGATGTGCCCTGTATAAAGAATCAAATGTGTAGTATAACGCGCTCCGAAATGTCTTCGTAACCCCAATAGCGGCGGAGATACGACCAATTAGATTTATTTGGCCTTGAAAATTTAAATACTATATTTGAATTGGATTTGACGGAGAAGAGAGTTAACATAGGGCAAACCGAACGATGTGCCCTGTATAAAGAATCAAATGTGGAGTATAACGAGCTCCGAAATGTCTTCGTAACGCCAATAGCGGTGGAGATACGATCAATTAGATTTATTTGGCCTTGAAAATTTAAATACTATAATTGCATTGGAATTGACAGGGAAGAGAGTTAACATTGGGCAAAACGACCGATGTGCCCTGTATAAAGAATCAAATGTGGAGTATTACGCGCTCCGAAATGTCTTCGTAACCCCAATAGAGGCAGAAATACGATCAATTAGATTTATTTGGCCTTGAAAATTTAAATAATATAATTGCATTGGATTTGACAGGGAAGAGAGTTAGCATAGGGCAAACCGAACGATGTGCCCTGTATAAAGAATCAAATGTGGAGTATAACGCGCTCCGAAATGTCTTCGTAACCCCAATAGCGGCGGAGATACTATCAATTAGATTTATTTGGCCTTGAAAATTTAAATACTATAATTGCATTGGATTTCACAGGGAAGAGAGTTAACATAGGGCAAACCGAACGATGTGCCCTGTATAAAGAATCAAAAGTGGAGTATAACGCGCTCCGAAATGTCTTCGTAACCCCAATAGCGGCGGAGATACTATCAATTAGATTTATTTGGCCTTGAAAATTTAAATACTATAATTGCATTGGATTTGACAGGGAAGAGAGTTAACATATGGCAAACCGAACGATGTGCCCTGTATAAAGAATGAAATGTGTAGTATAACGCGCTCCGAAATGTCTTCGTCACCCCAATAGCGGCGGAGATACGACCAATTAGATTTATTTCGATTTGATAATTTAAAAACTATAATTGCATTGGATTTGACAGGGAAGAGAGTTAACGTTGGGCAAAACGAACGATGTGCCTTGTATAAAGAATCAAATGTGGAGTATTACGCGCATCGAATTGCCTAGATAACCCCAATAGCAGCGGAGATACGATCAATTGGATTTATTTGGCCTTGAAAATTTAAATACTATAATTGCATTGGATTTGACAGAGAAGTGAGTTAACATAGGGCAAAACGAACGATGTGCCCTGTATAAAGAATCAAATGTGGAGTATAACGAGCTCCGAAATGTCTTCGTAACGCCAATAGCGGCGGAGATACGATCAATTAGATTTATTTGGCCTTGAACATTTAAATACTATAATTGCATTGGAATTGACAGGGAAGAGTGTTAACGTTGGGCAAATCGAACGATGTACCCTGTATAAAGAATCAAATGTGTAGTACAACGCGCTCCGAAATGTCTTCGTAACCCCAATAGCGGCGGAGATACGACCAATTAGATTTATTTGGCCTTGAAAATTTAAATACTATATTTAAATTGGATTTGACGGAGAAGAGAGTTAACATAGGGCAAACCGAACGATGTGCCCTGTATAAAGAATCAAATGTGGAGTATAACGAGCTCCGAAATGTCTAAGTAACCCCAATAGCAGCGGATATACGATCAATTAGATTTATTTGGCCTTGAAAATTTAAATACTATAATTGCATTGGATTTGACAGGGAAGAGAGTTAACATTGGGCAAAACGACCGATGTGCCCTGTATAAAGAATCAAATGTGGAGTATTACGCGCTCCGAAATGTCTTCGTAACCCCAATAGAGGCAGAAATACGATCAATTAGATTTATTTGGCCTTGAAAATTTAAATACTATAATTGCTTTGGATTTGACGGGGAAGAGAGTTAACATAGGGCAAACCGAACGATGTGCCCTGTATAAAGAATGAAATGTGTAGTATAACGCGCTCCGAAATGTCTTCGTCACCCCAATAGCGGCGGAGATACGACCAATTAGATTTATTTCGATTTGATAATTTAAAAACTATAATTGCATTGGATTTGACAGGGAAGAGAGTTAACGTTGGGCAAAACGAACGATGTGCCTTGTATAAAGAATCAAATGTGGAGTATTACGCGCATCGAATTGCCTAGATAACCCCAATAGCAGCGGAGATACGATCAATTGGATTTATTTGGCCTTGAAAATTTAAATACTATAATTGCATTGGATTTGACAGAGAAGTGAGTTAACATAGGGCAAAACGAACGATGTGCCCTGTATAAAGAATCAAATGTGGAGTATAACGAGCTCCGAAATGTCTTCGTAACGCCAATAGCGGCGGAGATACGATCAATTAGATTTATTTGGCCTTGAACATTTAAATACTATAATTGCATTGGAATTGACAGGGAAGAGTGTTAACGTTGGGCAAATCGAACGATGTACCCTGTATAAAGAATCAAATGTGTAGTACAACGCGCTCCGAAATGTCTTCGTAACCCCAATAGCGGCGGAGATACGACCAATTAGATTTATTTGGCCTTGAAAATTTAAATACTATATTTAAATTGGATTTGACGGAGAAGAGAGTTAACATAGGGCAAACCGAACGATGTGCCCTGTATAAAGAATCAAATGTGGAGTATAACGAGCTCCGAAATGTCTAAGTAACCCCAATAGCAGCGGATATACGATCAATTAGATTTATTTGGCCTTGAAAATTTAAATACTATAATTGCATTGGATTTGACAGGGAAGAGAGTTAACATTGGGCAAAACGACCGATGTGCCCTGTATAAAGAATCAAATGTGGAGTATTACGCGCTCCGAAATGTCTTCGTAACCCCAATAGAGGCAGAAATACGATCAATTAGATTTATTTGGCCTTGAAAATTTAAATACTATAATTGCTTTGGATTTGACGGGGAAGAGAGTTAACATAGGGCAAACCGAACGATGTGCCCTGTATAAAGAATCAAATGTGTAGTATAACGCGCTCCGAAATGTCTTCGTAACCCCAATAGCGGCGGAGATACGACCAATTAGATTTATTTGGCCTTGAAAATTTAAATACTATAATTGCATTGGACTTGATGGGGAAGAGTGTTAACGTTGGGAAAACCGAACGATGTGCCCTGTATAAACTATCAAATGTGGAGTATAACGCGCTCCGAAATATCTTCGTAACCCCAATAGCAGCGGAGATACGATCAATTAGATTTATTTGGCCTTGATAATTTAAAAACTATAATTGCATTGGATTTGACAGGGAAGACAGTTAACGTAGGGCAAACCCAACGATTTGCCCTGTATAATGAATCAAATGTGGAGTATAACGCGCTCCGAAATGTCTTCGTAACACCAATAGCAGTGGAGATACGTTCAAGTAGATATATGTGGGCTTTGAAATTCGAAAACGGTAATTGCATTGTATTTGCCGCTGAAACTTTAATCTAGGCTCGAGACTTTCTAATCGCAAACCAAAAAATAACTAATAAAGATGAAAGAAAAATATAAATCGCGGATGCTATTCCCAGTGCACATGGTCGACCAACGATCATTGCGACCGCTGTCCGTTCGCATGTACGTGCTCGAGCAATAAATGTTCGTTTCGAAACCCTCTCCGTACTCTCGCGACCACGACCATGATATTCGAAAAACCAATAGGCAAAGCTCAAGACAAATGGTATGCTCCATTCGTGATGCCTGCTTCAGAGACAATTTTTCAAATCAAATGTCCTGAAACGGGTTGGACACGCGTAAACGGGGCTACCCGACGAGAGACTGTGCCAACCTGCCCCGCCCTACCTACTTATGGTTAACACTCATGCCAGAAAATATGCTACCTATCCTACCCGGAAACCTATATTTAAAATTAAAAAAATGGTAAAACAAGGACACCAACACATTCACTCCACGGTTCTCAATCATAACCCGGGCGCAAAGGCATACAGTAGAGAGACGTCCCGGGACGCCTCCGACACCCGAGTTCGATATACAACTTTCACACTCTAAAGTACGTACCATTTTCCTGAAATCGACTGACGATGACTAGCGACCATTGTATGTATATCATGTAAAGAAATAATTTGACTAGAATAGATCGTCGTATTTTATTCAATGAAATTATCATTGTAGTTTAATACTGAGATTAGTAATATTATTATTTATAAACCACTTATTAACCCCATTTATTAACACTGTTTTTTTTCAATGATAATTGGATTCATATTTCCCAATCCATAACTATTTCAAGATTATAATAAATAGCAAAAGCGACGCAATTCCACAGCCTAATCACATACACACGTAGTGGAAAATACGTCGTGCACGATACGCTAACGCAACGTCAGTCGCTGAAAAAATTGTTAAGCTTATAAACTACTCATCATGCCCATTGCCTTCCTCCCATCCAAGAAGCACCTGGGCACGTGAGTGAGATTCTGACAATAAACATGGAAGGGGTTAAACCTGAAAATCCTGTGCTAAAAATATGATTAGTCTATCTATTATATTTTGTATCTAACGGGCTAATATTCTTTGACTTTGCAATCTAATTTCATTTCAAATTTACTGTATTATTTTAATGAACAATTAAACTATTAAACTGAATGAAGATAATTAATGAAGAATATACCTATTCATTAAACATAAACTAAGATTCAATGCAAGTAATACTTATATCAATGAACAACAATGGACTCTAAATGAACTTTATTACTCGAAATATCCTCAGGCGATATCTTTATCAAAACACATCTTTGAAAACACAAAGAAACGTTCAAAATTTGTTTTGATTCTGAAACCAGCCTGTCGCGAAGTGTTCTCTTGCACGTGAAATTTGATAATATTTATTATAACGGACAGACAAAGTTAAACTTTAACATATACTTTTTATCATGTTCCATATCCCGAATTTTACCGAAATTATACTATTAAGTACACTGTGTATACTAAAATAATAAAACTGCTCCGTACGTAATTCATAAACATAAGTGAATTTCCATATTAACGAAGTCTGAAGGTATCAGACATCTTCACTACAAAATACTTAAACCAAGTCATTTCGTCGTTTATTTCAATACTCATATATATGCTCACATGGATACTTTGTTTTTATAAATATATAGTAGTATTGAATATAATTTGATTTTATGAATAATTATAATTAATATATTGTGTAATTTTCAATCATATGCATATATATACTAATCATATCTAATAATATAATGATATAATTATATTATTATCAACATTATACTACTTACACAAAATACTTTATATTGTAATATGTAAATATCATACTTATATATATTATATATATGTATTATCATCAACATTTAAAAACGCGATGCGCAAGAAAACCTATCCTAAACTAATAAATAAAATATAGACAAAAAATGTTACTACTCAAGGGTATAATAAATACCCGCGGTCACTACGCTCGTCAAAAGTTCTACGTATACAACCAGTCACCCGTGTCGATTCGGACCTTTCATCCTTCCACATGATTGAGTGACCGGAGGAACAAAAACACATGCAACTCACGATTAGATGTGAAGTATGTTGTCCTGGATGTTGTTCGAATCCAAGGGAATTCGTCATCAAGCCATCATCAAATTGGAACCGTCGAATTCAATGGAAGAAAACTATAACAAGGCATAGAATATTCTAATTTACTCGTAGTGACGGTGTTAATTACTTTAAAAGTTTGAAATAATAGAAGACTAATTTCTATTAAATAAAATTTTTTAATAATAATATTCAATTTAAGAATGAAAAATTTACAAGTTTTCAAATCTTCAATCAAATTTTATTTTTTAAACTATCTAACTATTATTTATTTTAATTATTAAATGAAATATAAGGAATCGACTTAAATAAAATACAAAATACATAGTTACTTACATTTTTGGCTTTTGAAACACCACTAGGTCTTTTCCAAGAAACAGGAAGAAAGGAAAGAAGTGACATACCTTTAACAAAATATGAATCATTATAATTTGTTTTGAGAAATGCGATGGTTGATCAAAAAATTTAACATAATAAAATATGAAACTCTATGAGGACTTGAAACTATAATAGCAAAAGAAATTAAAATTATAATAAACTCTAATTAAGATTGAAATTGAAATGCTAATATAAAAATTTAAAACTAGATTTTAGTTTTTAATTAATAACAATTACAGCGAAATACAAGGAATAAAGTTAATAAAATACAAAGAGTGAAGATTCTTACATGCTCAAATTTGAAACACCGCTACATCCTTCCCAAAGAAGAAGAAAAAAATGGAAGTTATGAAAAACCTGTAACAAAACGTATTAAATATTATAATTTGTTCTTGAAAGCGTACTTGTGATTGTTAGAAAATTTAAGACAATGAAAAATAAAACTCTATTCAAACTTGAAATTTTAAGAATAAAAAGAATTGAAATTCTAATAAAGTTCACTGAATATATAAAAAGTGGAACTTTAACATAATAATGACTTAGAAATTGAGACTCTATCGATTTCTGAACGATGTCAAACATTTTTATTGTGTATTTCAAGAGCAAAATTTTAAGATTTTAGTTCGATAAATAAATTAAAATACAATGTACGACAATACTTACATTCTTGAGTTCCAGGAAAGGCTTTATCCTCTTGCGAGACCTACAACTCTACTACCGAAAACGAATGTTTAACAAAAAAAGAAAAAAAAAGAAGAATAATAGACTATTAACGCGTCCGTTATGTCAACTAACAATCGGCGAACACACTGACTCTAATTTCGCGTCTGATTATTATAATTACATTTAATAAAAGTTATTATGCTTTAAATCAATATTAAATGTGATGTAACGCAGCAAACACTGACTCTACCTTATTAGAGGTAGGGGATAGGGAAAGGAAATCTTTTTCTTTTTTCTGTCGAGTGTTTGTTTACGAAAATACTGCTTTCTTAGAACTACGAATTAATTATTATTTATTTACCATAGGTAGAATCATATATCATATCAAGAGCACGAAAATATACGTATAAATATCATACTAAGAATACGAAAGAAAATATATCGTTAGTATATTTAAAATATTTTTCAAAGTATTTTTTATCATTGTCAAATATATATATATGAATATTTCATAATACGATTGATTTGTAAAAATTATCCGCCAAATTGAATGTCCGCCATTACAACTTCAAATATTTTATGCATTACGTGACTTCGTTCTAATGCAACATGGCGCACTTTTTCTGACCGTTAAACAAATCTGCGCAATACGAAAAAGACACGATTCGCAGAACCTGTTCAAACTTGTCTGTGATAACGTACTTTCTCGAATGTAATAAAAGTTATTGAGAAAGACGAAATTAATTAACGAAATTAATAGTCAATATTATATTACAGACAATTTACGAATAATGAAGCAAAATAAAAAAGTTATTTGAATTTCTTACTCAAATGAAACAGAGTCGAGAGAATTCATGTTAAATTTATATTAAACGATCTATTCAATTTCTTCGGAAACATAATTTAATATATTCGAAAGAAAAAAATAATTTCTTTAATCTTGCCTTTTTCATCTTGGTATTCTTAATAAACCGTGAATTTAGAATTTGTTATATTAGATATTAATTAATATCACGAAATATTTATAAGAAATGGAGTTGATTTAATAGTGAATAAATATTACCTCATTTCGACGAAAAGTTATCAAATTTATCGTTAATCACCATGGCGTCCTTTTGACTTTCACCCCGTCCTTTCGAATTTCGTAGCATCCCTCTAATACATCAAAACTTCCCCCGAAATCAAATAATAGTAATTTGCACAAAAAAAGCAGAACATTAAAACAAATGTAACAACAAAAGTAACAATAGAGTGAGTTGGAACGGTAGAAAAATGTCTACCAAAGTGCCAAAGCCACTTGTCGCAAAATGACACGTATGGATATACGTCCCATCCCTCTGACTGTCCACGCTAAACTGACACCCCGCACCGCGATTTATCCAACGAGTTTCGGTTAGGGAGGAGTAGGGGGCTAGAGATGTCGGCTATCCGTGCATACACGAATAGGATTCGTCAAATTCCTGAAACACCTACACTCAAGGATATGTTTTTCAGTAATAAACATATTATGTTTCAAAACAAAGAACAATACGTTAGGCTGAACAGTGAGATGAACGTAAAAGGTATAGAGAGTAAACACAAATGATTTAATATCATTTTGACGGATAAAAATGAATCTGAAACGAAGATATCTGCGCTTATACGTTGTCACTTGATTAAATAAAATTGACTAATAGATAGAAAGTTGGAAAAATATAATTTTTTCAAACATAAAATGTAATAGAATATTATAAAATATTAATGGCAATGGCCTTAGGCGATCCCATTATCAAAGCACGGCATTGAAAATGTAAAACTAAATCTAATTATAAAATATTAAATTATAAAAACGTTACATAGCAAACACTGTCTCTAAGACCACATTGCACCCGGTCACAAAAAATTTCCGAAAGTAAAACTGCATTAACAGAGAAGGATGGGGGAAGTGAGCGTCTTTTTCCAAAAAATACTGCTGTTTCCAATTAATTTATTCATCAATAAAAAATATTCTATTACGAAAATAGAATATATTTGAAATATTATTTGTGCTTTGTACGATATTTCCTGATATTGACAAGAATTTATAAACATTATAAATGTAATACAATCTATCTGAAAAAATTATACTACGGATGTTCGTTTCTTACTTATAAACTACATTTTTTTAATAAATATTCAAAAATGCTTGTGACAAACCAAAATTCTATATGTAAACATATCCGAGGATAGTGTCACGACCGGCTTACTTCAAAACCGGAGATAAAGATGTGGCACTTGGCAACTTGGCAAGCACTTGGCAACAATGTATATCGCCGAAGCGAAGTGCCTAATGAACCATCAATATCCCAACGGTCCTTCCGTCGAATGTTCGATAAGAAGGCGTGTGTGGCAACAGTCGCGGACGCCTAACGAACTCGCGGATAGTGGGGAGGATTGAGGGGTGACAAAGACAAATAACCGAATCCGATCGGAAGTCGAGTTGTAAGAGTCAGTCTTAAAGAGTCACGCATAGAGTTCGGAAGTAAATCGTAAACCCAGTGTTAGAAAAAAGTAAAGTTTCTTTTTTATTTTTCATCTTAAATTTCTTTTTTATTTTATTTGTCATTTTACGTGACAAAATCATCGACAAGTTCACTCCTGTAATGATTATGATCCTGTATGTAATGATTTTAAAAACAGTACGAGTTTACGGTTGTACGAACTATTTTACGAAAAAGATAGTTATCCGACGATATTAAAATTCTGAGCATAATGTTGATGTACGTACAACAGATACTCATGGGAAAACCCAACGAAACTAATAATAAAATCAATGAATTAGAAAAAAAAGAGCTATAGGCAAATATAATATACAGTAGCATAATCTGCATTTTATTATAAAATAATTGATCCGAGCAGAATCTATTATAAAAGAAGATTGCTGAATATGATAGACATTGTCGAATACTAATTGAATAAAATCATTTAATTAATTTTCAAAGAATTTGATATTTCTTCAAGGAATCAATAAGTCTCTCGCTAATAGCCTAATAGATCCTTTGATAGATCTAACGAAGAAATATCTAACCGCGATTACAGCCAATTAGTTCATATTATTCGCTACGTAATTAATATCTGTATCACGTACAGCGATGCAGGCGGTATTGAAGAAAATAGCCATTTTATGTTACAACTATAACGAGTAAATTTACTCGTTTAACTTGAGAGGAATCAAAAAGGTACCTGACTTTTAAGTAAGCATTAAATAAGAATTTTAAATATCGCAAACAGTGATCCAGGTCTTATTCGAGAAAAAGGAACATTCTATTATTTAATTAGCACGAGTAAATGAACGAATATCGATAATATAATATAACGCTTAATATGAATTTTATCTGTCTGATTATTTAATACCTTAACTTATTTCACAGCAACGTCATCGACTGCCGTTAGGCTTTTCCTCCCTTTTTGTTCAAGCTAATTGATAGTCGAAAACTAGTATCAAAAAAGTATGAATTTAGTTTTAGCTTGTAGAAACTATTAAAATGATAAAAATGGATATCGTATTAAATTGTTAAAGACGCCTATTTACGATAAAAATTAAGAAATTGTTCGATTTGATTTTGTTATAATGGAAAAACCGCCTCTTGCTATGTAAAAAAATTGTTACCGTTTGATTAACATCCCGACACCTTGTCAAGCTATGTAAGGAACACGCAAGTCGCGCGCGAGCTTTTTCGTGCTTGAACTCCCGGAGAGTGAACATCGAAAAGGATCTTAAATATAAGGTATGTAAAAAAAATATCAAACAATAACATTGAAACTAGTAATTTATAACGTCTAAGCCATTAATTTATAACGCTTAAGTAATTAATTTATAACATTTAAGCCATTAATTTATAACATTTAAACCATTAATAATTGAATTTTAACTATTAATTAATAACATTTAAGCTATTAATTTACAACATCCAGGCCATTAATTTAAAACATTTAAACTATTACTTTATACATTTAAACCATTAATTTCTAACATCCAAACTATTAATTTATAACATTTAAGCTATTAATTTGTAACCTATAAGCTATTAATTTACAACAATTGGACCATTAAATAACAACATTTAAAACTTTTATTTTAACATTTAAACTATTAATTAACAATATTAGAAACATTTATTTATTACATTTAAACCATTAATTTATAACATTTATACTATTAATTTATAACATTTAACCTATTAATTAATAACAATTAAACCATTAATTTATTACAATCAAACCATTAATTAACGACATTTTAACCATTACTTAATAGCAATTAAAGTATTAATTTATAATATTTAAACTGTTGAGAATTTTGGATCTTTGGAACCGAAATAATGTTATAGGAACACAAAATTTACACTTTTAATTAATATTGAAATAGTTATACATTAATTTAATGGACGATTTCTGTTATATTTATCGATACATATTTGCACGCGTCTCAGCACTTTCTTCTATACCCGACTATTAACCGACTGTTCCAGATGCTTCTAACGACTGAACTGTTTACATTCATCTGTTTTCGAGACGCCGCTACACGCATACTTCCACACACTGATACTCGCATACAAGTTCTCTTACTGCGCGTTTAACCTAGTCCAGCACAGAAAATTATACATATCACAACATAAACCACTAATTTATAACATTTGAACAACGATATCATGCTAAAAACTACTTTAATATAGTCTAGTCTAGATCATCCAAAACTGTTTGGTTTGGTTAACACACGTGTTAATTATTAAAAAAAATTATTGATAAATTAAGAAGCTGTAAATGTTCTTTTTAATTGAAATAAAGTCTTAAAGTCTTAATACTAAAGTACAATAAAACTGTCTGATACGTATCAAAAATCACTGAACGTTTTATTCTCAAACTTTTATATTAGAGTTTCAATTTACATATTTATTAGAGTTTAGTCTTTATTATTGCTAAAGTTCCATATCTTTCATTATGTATTAACGATATTAATGATATCTTATGTTTTGTTATAGATATATCACAGCTTCAACTTCTTTGTCTTCTTTGGGAATGCTGCAATGGTGGCTCAAAAGCCAAGAAACATAATCTTATTCGCAATTGTTACTGAATATTGTCCTAAATATGTTTTCTATTTCTCAATTTCATCAATTTGACTGTTTGAATACAATAAATTTGCGCGCGCTCGTGTATACGAAAATCGAGCGTTCCTATTGGTGGAATATATTGCGAAGTCATATCGGGCGTTCCTATTGGTTCGGAATATTGGAAAGACGTAGTTTCAACCGAGCCGAGCGGTGACACACTCCTGAAATTCGTGCAGCGAAAATTTGTCTTGTCGTGCGTTATCCTGCTGTTAGTACCTTGATTTCGACTTTATCAACGATTCTACACTTTCATCTAGTTCATTCAAATAGCACGTTCGTATTTAATCGTTTATTGATTATGATCTTAGTAAAATTATACTGTATCTGGAAATTTTCTTTTACTTTTATCATTGACTGCGCATTTGGCAATTTACAGTTATTGATCGTTTATATTATCGATCTTTGAGGTAGAATTTTTGTTCTATTATTACTTTATTTCACTATAGTTAGTTTCATTGTTGTAAGTTATTGATTTATTGTACATTTATTCTTGGCTGTATTTCTGTGGGGATTACGTTAAAATTATCGATAATTCACATTACCGGCCTTTACTATAATTTGTTCTGTTACTGAAAATTATTGGTTTTGTCGTACATTTATTTGAAATTGTTGGTTTTCTTTTGTGTAGATTATTGACTAGTCACTACTGAAAAGACTGAAAGAATACCGATTCACATCACAGACGCCACAAGCGATTAACAATCGATAATTCGGACTGAAACAAGATGGACGTCATAGATAATTATTTATATATCGAATCGTTGATTTCTCATGCAGATTTGGTAATGATTGCAGTATTATAACAAAGCAGAGGTACGTACACAACTATTTTCTTCTTTATTGGATCAATAGTAATCGATATTTGCTAAATAATTGCTATACAGCTTACGATTGGCATATAATAACATCATTTTATAAATAGTTGCATAATTTGTTGAAAATATTAGATTATCGTTAATAATCGGATATACTATTAAGTAATTAATTAATGTTTTTATATTAATATATAGCAAATTATGCAAATCATTTAATTGTTATTAGAAAACAATCTATTGCGAAGTTGTTATATTTTTGTATATTGAAATGAGAAAATATTAATATAATATAATATAATGAGAAAAATTTTTATAGTAATTATATTTTAACACAATTTCAATTTGTATTGTTATTAATATTTCAAGTTTGAATAGAGTTTTATATTTCATTAGTTTATACTTCTTTAACAATAAACGATATATTTTTAAGAACAAATTATAATATTTCATATGTTTTGTTTCAGTTTTTCATAATTTCTACTTTTTCCTGTGCTTTGGAAAGGACGCAGTGATGCTTCAGAACTAAGCATGTAAGAATCTTTGCATATTGTATTCCAATTAATTTTATTCCTTGTATTTTGCTTTAATTATTCAAAATAACAAAAACAAGTCTGATTTTATACTTTAATATCAGAGTTTCAGTTGTTACAGTAATTAGAGTTCACTAACAATTTAACTTTTTTATTGTTATTAAAGTTTAAGGTTTTCATAGAATTCCATATTACGTTATTTAACATTTTTTTGCTGAATCATTACTTAAGTTTCAAAATAAATTATTCACGCGTGTATTATTTATATATCTATAAAAAGACATATGTTTTGTTAAAGGTTTATCACTCCTTCTCCTTCCTCCTGCTTCCTGAAAAGGACCTAGTGGTACTTCAAAAGCCAAGAATGTAAGTAATATGTAAATTATTTAATTGTATTGCTATGTATTTCAATTTGCTACTCCTAATTTGAATATTGTCATTAAAATTTTAATAGAGATTAATAGACATTAATCTTCCACTGCATTAAATTTTCCAATTAATTAACGTCATATTTAAGAGCAAATTATAATATTCCATACATCATTACAGTGTTTTCCATGATGGGATTGCATGACTCCTCCTTGATAACGGTCTTCACGACGACTTTTCCTGGGCTACCATAGCATCGATGACTACGTTCCTCGCATCTTATCGCATGAGTCGCATGCATTTTTGTCCTTCTGGTCACTCAATCATGTCATAGGACGAAAGGTCCGAATCGATACGGGTGATTGGTTGTATTACGTAGAATTTTTTGCGAGCACAGTGACCGCGGGTATTTATTATACCCGTAAATAGTAACATTTTCTTTTTCTATGTATTATTTATTAGTTCAGGATAGATCTTCTTGCATATCGCGTTTTTGTTTATGTTATTTACATGATAATGAACTATTTTATATTGACAATATTAATAATACTAATAACTGATAAAAATGATATTATATTAACAATTAATTTGAATATTTGTGATTGAAGACATGTATGTTCACTATAATCACTTTTAAAGTTGGAGTGTATTAAAAATGTATATCTACAGAGAGTTGCAATGATTTAATTAAATATTTCGTAGTGATGAAGTCGGATGTCCTCCGACTTCGTTGCATTAAAAATTGCAATTATTACATATTTAATAATAACGATAATAAATCATTTTTTATTTCACCTTCTTTTCTCTGATGGCACTATCATGATGGATTTAATTGTTTGCCATTCATTTTTGAATTTGAGTATTAATTTAAAATATACATATAGGGATAGTAAAGTTCAGTTCTGTCGTACAAATATGGAATTTTATGTGCAAGAAGAAATTTCGCGACAGGAAAATTTTGGAATCAAAGCAACAAGTTTTGAATACTGCTTTTATACATTCGAAAATGTGCTTTGACGAAGGAATTGCCTGAGATTGTTTGCAATAATATCTAACTTTCGTAATACCACATAACGTTATACGTTATATCGTAATACCATATAACGTTATACGTTATATGGTAATGCTACATAACGTTATACGTTATATGGTAATGCTACATAACGTTATACGTTATAACGTAACACTATATAACGTTGTCCCGCGCTCCGCACGTGCCGTAACGGGAATTACAATATGCAAATAACGCGAGCAGAAATCTGACACATAATAAGATAAATAAAGTAGAATAAAATAAAATAAAACATGCTAGTAGAAGATTAATTAAAGGTAAATACGCGTAGTATTCACATAGCGGCGATTAGTAGATTAACAAATAGGGACATACCTGTGTAAGACACCCTAGTAGAACTTAGCAATAAATCAAAAATATGTTCGAACTAGCAGTGACTCGAACAAACCACAAAATAATCAAATAAGAATAATTGTATTCAAAATAATAATAAAGAAGTAAAATGGAATATAAAAATATACACTAGTAAATTACTAAAAACAACATAACCTGAACTAACTAGTAAGCCAGGTAAACCAATCAAAGCAACCTGCGATTTGAATAAAAGTAATCTATAATTTGACAATTCAAACTACGATTCGAAAATTCTATCAATCAAAGCAACCTGTGATTTGAATAAAAGTAATCTATAATTTGACAATACAAATTACGATTCGAAAATTCTACCAATCAAAGCAACCTGCGATTTGAATAAAAGTAATCTATAATTTGACAATTCAAACTACGATTTGAAATTCTATCAATAAAAATCAACTCGCGATCTGAACTGACTAATAAACTATGATTATGTACGAATTGACAATCCAAATGGTTAGCCAACTAATCAAGAATAATTCACGATTTAAAATAAATAAACAAACCATTATTGAATATTACAATAAGAATAATTTATGACAATTCAAACTACAATTCGAAATTCTATCAATCAAGAGCCACCCGCGATTTGAACAAACTAATTAATAAATTATGATTATGTACAAATTGACAATCCAAATGGTTAGCCGATTTGACAATTGGATGAACTACGATCTAAGATTTTAACCAATCAAGACTAACTCGCGATTTGAATTAAAGAAGGAAGGAAAAAGGAACAGACTAGGAATACATATTCTAATAACAAATGCGAAATACAAAAAATATATGTATATATATAAATAAATATATATATATATTCCCTACCCTAGATAAATAGCAATAAAATACATAAAATATACAATACGCGAAACTACAGTATTAAGATAAACTAGTAAAATTGAAACACTTTATACAAGTTACATTGTGAAACACATGCATACATATATATATATATGTCGAGTTGGAGTTGTCTCGAAGGTCCGATTCGCCGTCAGAGGGAAAGTATTGGGAACACAATGATTCTCCACTGGGACTATGCATCTCTCTTGATCACTCGAATGACGTTTATTGGCGCGAGTAGGGATTATACAGAGTCAATAAGCAATCGCGGTGATTCGGCACTAGTGACAATGTCCCGAGATCCAATAACGAATCCGCGGTCAACGGGGTAACGGGCGTATGTTCTTGCAAACTCCAAGTCCAGCTCTTTGACTAGCAAACGTGAAGTCCTCACTCGTTCTCAAGACGTTTACCTTTTTCGTTGATGAAATCGCACGAAAGAATGAATCTCCGTTACGACGACGCCGCCGAGGGAAACTCTGGCGGGGTGTGTCTAAGGGCACGAGGTCATCGGATTCGTAGAGCGATGCCTCCGTTCGGAAGGTGAGGGAAATTGGCGTTGCTGTCAATTGGTCAATTTCCCATGTCGATAGTTAGCAGCGGATGCCAGCTGGCCTTGTAAAAGTTGCTAGTGGGAAGTGTCGTTCGCGGGTAAATGAGTTTCCCTTATCCTCCCGTAATTAGGACAACGACTCTTTGAAGGACCTTAGTTAACCAAATCTTAAGATTTATAAGGGGTCCTCAGGCTAGGTGTACATGCATCGCGACGACGCAACGGCATCTCGTAACCGTTATGTCCGAAGGGTAAGGTCTTTGTTAGACAACCGTCCGTCCCTTGACCGCGACTACGTTGGCGACTGGATATCGCCTGGAGCCCAAGCTCATTGTCACGAATCTCGAATAGGTACAATCAGGGTGAATGACAATTGTTTAATTACGGTTCCTAAATTACTATATTACAGGATTTTCCCAAGGTTCCAAGGGAAGACTCCGGTGTTCCCTCATCTCCGACACGGCCATTCTGACTATCACACGTCCTCGGGTGTAACTAAAATATTAAGTTTTCTAACATTAGACTAGATACAACAAACATTATTTGCAAGTTAACTAAATGTCCCCATAACCCAAGGGTCCAGGTCAACAACGGAAACTTCGGTCGGACGCTCACTAACAGAGTACAAGAAGCAAAAATCAGGAACGTTGCGATTAGTATTCGGGGTGCTAGTTGCATTCCGTGAATCACCAGTCAGACAGTAATGACATCATGGATCATTTTCGACTTCGTACACGGATAAATCTCAGTTTGTTGGATCGCACTATCGTGCCGGGTATGTCTCGAATGCGCCGGAGGACGCCGCAGTGGGTGTAGAACAGAAGCGCCGGAGGCCACAGCGAGCGTGATACAGAAGCGCCGGAGGCCACACTAGGCGTAAACAGAAGCGCCGGAGGCTGCGCTGGGCGTAGAACAGAAGCGCAGGACACCGCACTGGGCATAGAACAGAAGCGCAGGACACCGCACTGGGCATAGAACAGAAGCGCAGGACACCGCACTGGGCATAGAACAGAAGCGCCGGAGGCCGCGCTGGGCGTAGAACAGAAGCGCAGGAGGCCACAGTGGGTGTAAAACAGAAGCAGCGGACACCGCAGTGAGCATGGTACAGAAGCGCCGGAGGCCACACTAGGCATAAACAGAAGCGCCGGAGGCTGCACTGGGTGTGCTACTGTGATTACGGCATTTGACAGTGTTGGTGATCCTCTGAGACCGGTGTACTCACGTCGTCATGGTCGCTGTTGTTGCCATCACTGTAGACGTCCAATTCAGCAGGAATACAGCTATCTGGCATTTTTCTTAATCTATCATGACTGTCTTTATATGACCGTTTGCCGTCTAAAGTTTTTAAAATATACCTATCTCCTTCCAAAATCTCCGCTATTACGAATGGGCCCCTAAATTTTGGGTCTAACTTAGTTTGATTTCTTTCCTCGTTCTTGCGTAGTACAAAGTCGCCGGGATTGAACCTAAGCACTTTAGCTTTGTTTCTGTCGAACCTATCCTTATCGTACTTAGCATTGGTTTCTATATTTTTTATTGCTTGTCGTCTTATATTGGAGATATCTACTTCTTTTTCTTCGATGTTATCGGGTAGCAACAAGTCGTATGGTCTTGCTGTTCTACCGATTAACAGTTCCAGTGGGCTCGAATTAGTCACGCGGTTGGTAGTACAGTTCAGAGCCAATTGTATTTCCCCGATTGCGTCTTGCCATGGCCGCCCGGTCGTTTCTGCTACGGTGAACATATTTTTTAATGTGCCCATAGTACGCTCTACCTGTCCATTAGCCCTACTAGCACCGGTCGCTATCAAGTGGACTTTAATTTGTTTACTTTGGCAAAACTCTTGGAATTCTTTACCCGTAAAACACCTTCCCTGGTCCGCTATTATTCGGCAGGGGCTGCCGAACAGAAATATAGCAGATTTAAGTGCTTTGATGGTGTTAAGGGAATCTATCTTACGGGTATGATATAAGTGTACGAATTTCGTGAAGGCGTCGACCAGGACAATGACATATTCTTTAGAGTCACTTTTACCACTCAGTTTGCCCGTTATGTCCATGTGCACGGTATGCCAGGGTATGCTGGTCTTGGGTATAGGATGTAACTCAGCTTGTATTTTACCTGAGCTAGCTTTCGAAACCTGACAAGCATGACAGTGTTCTACGAATTTACGAACATACTTCGCCATTCCTTCGAACCAGTAATACTCGTACAGTTTCTCGAGCGTTTTGTCCCAACCCAAGTGCATGATCGACTGATGCACATGGTTAATAACGGACCACCTGAAGCCTCTCGGAACAATGGGCAAGCAGAGGGTCCTGCCCTTTCGTTGTATTTTGCGGTGGAGTGTACCGGATCGTAGTTCGTAGGTGTTCGCGACGTCTTCCGCGAGCTCACCGCTTTGTAGTCGATTGACGATTTCGGAGATTTGGGGGTCGCGGCGCTGTTCCGCTAGCAGCCAATCTTCGGAGATTTCGGTTAGGTTAACTATCTTCTCTTCGATTTTGTTGATCGTGCGACGATCCAAGTCTACGGGATTCCGCGAGAAGAAGTCTACGTGGGCCATTCGTTTGCCTTCTCGGTACATAATGTCGAAGGCAAAAGTTTGCAGGTAGGCCCACCACCTATGGACCCTGTCATTCAAGTGTACTTTATTACTGGATGCCTTCAAGGAATTGCAATCGGTGACGACCAAAAATTCTCGTCCATGCAGGTAATGGCGAAAATGTTTGACGGCGTTTACAACCGCTAGCGTTTCAAGTTCATAGGAGTGATACCTAGATTCCGCGGGGCTAGTTCTCTTGCTGTAATATTCTACTACTCTATTTTTGCCTTCGACCTTATGCATTAGAATAGCCCCATAACCCTCCGAACTAGCGTCCGTATGTAATTCTATCGGGTAATTGGGGTCAAATATCATTAACACAGGCTCATCAGTCAGAACAGAAATTACCTTTCGCCTTATTTTTTCATGTCTATCTGTCCAAGTGATGTTTTTGTTGCCGGAGGTAAGTGCGTACAGGGGTTTCATTACCTGTGAGAACTTAGGGATGAATTTTCGAAAATAAGAAGCTAAACCTATGAATTGCCTGAGCTGTGTGACGGTTGTTGGCGCGGGTAGAGAGCTCAAGGCGTGTATTTTACCCGGATTGGGACGAACTTCTCCGTTATGAATTACGTACCCCAAATAGAGTACCGACGTCTTCAGGAAAGAACATTTAGCAAAGTTAAAGGAGAATCCGGCTCTTATGAGAGTATCTAATACGGTGTCCAATCTCTCTAGAGCTTGATCTATGGAATCGGCAACGATTAGGACGTCGTCCAAGTAAACAACAACGTACGAATACGCGAGGTCACCTAAGGCATTGAGAATAGCTCTCTGAAAAACGGACGGTGCGTTTTTCAACCCGAACGGCATCGTTAGGTACTCATATTGTCCGTCGGGTGTCACGAACGCTGTGTATTCCGTCGAATTTGGATGAATGGGGATTTGATGGAACCCGCTGGCCATGTCCAGGCTGATAAAGTATCTCGCCTTCTGTAACCTCGCGATTTGATCCGCGATAAGGGGTAGAGGGTACCGATCCGCGACCGTGTTTTTGTTTAGCTCCCGAAAATCTACACACAGTCTATCCGAGCCGTCCTTTTTCTTTACGAGTAGCATCGGGCTCGCGAACGGTGAACTACTGGACCTTATGATTTTTGCCTTAACCAGTTCGCTTATTCTTTCGCGTACTATCCTCCGTTCCTCCTCACTAAGTCGGTAAGGGTTTCTTTGGACGGTGACATTGGGGTCAATTAGCCGTATTTCTAACTGACCAGTACTTACGCGCGCACGTGGAAAACCCGTAATAAACGAGTTCTTGAATTTTTCAAGGGTAGAAATCAATCGGCTCTTATCGTTACCAGTTACGTCAGTGTCTACCTCGGCAACATCGATATCGTTCTCCGCGGTTTTGCTAAAGGCGTTGATTATCTTTGTCTTACGGATAGTGAGACTATTTCGTGTGATATTGATTTCGAACCCTTGACCTAGGATTTCGCGACCGACCATGATATCGTGTTTCAAATAATCATCGGCAAGGACATGAAAAGTTATCTCCAACGTAAGACCATTGATGCACACGGTGGACAAAATCTGGGACGTACTATTAACGCAAGTGTTCCCTATCCCTCGCATTACTACCGTATCGGACGTTCTTTTGCCGGAAAACTTTGGAGCAACAGATTCTTTAATTAGCGAGCATTCGGCTCCGGAATCGAAGTGAAATAGGAACGACTCACCCCGATGGCTGAGTTTACCGGTCGGGGACTCCACCACGCAGGAATCGACTCGACGTTCGTTAGTAGAGTTAAGTTTTTCGTGCTTTAGCGGGCAGTCAGGTGCGATGTGGCCCTCCGCGCGACACTTGAAACAGGACACTTTGGACGATGTAGATGGTCGGCTTACTCCCGGGCGTTGCGTATGTTTCTGCTCTTCGATCCGCATTTTCCGGCGGCATTCGGTTACTCTATGCCCGCGAATACCACAGTACAGGCACCTGCCCCGGTATTCCGACAGTCTGGGCCGTTTGGCTTCGGGGCCCGCTGACGAATTTCGCGATGAAGCCGTCGGTTTCTCCTCGTAGGATAAAGCTCTCATTTCGTGGAAATACTGGTCCATCGTACTGATGTCGCTCGTGAGCGCCAGTCGTTCGAAGCGTTGGTCGTGGTGGCTCAGGATATAGAGAGCGGTAGCGTTGACTGTTTCTTCCTTCGTTAAACGCTGCCACTTCGTACTCAGAAGGGAACGGATGCGATTACCAAATGCTCCTAGGGTTTCGTTCTCCCGTCGTTGTTCCCTGGACAACTTTATCATCGACGTTATACGTTATGTCGGAATGCTACATAACGTTATACGTTATATCGTAATGCTACATGACGTTATACGTTATATCGTAATGCTACATAACGTTATACGTTATATCCTAATGCTACATAACGTTATACGTTATAACGTATTACCATATAACGTTATACGCTATATCGTAATGCTACATAACGTTATACGTTATAACGTATTACCATATAACGTTATACGTTATATCGTAATGCTACATAACGTTATACGTCATATCGTGATGCTACACAACGTTATACGTTATATCGTAATGCTACATGACGTTATTCGTTATATCGTAATGCTACATAACGTTATACGTTATATGGTAATGCTACATATCGTTATACGTTATAACGTATTACCATATAACGTTATACGTTATATTGTAATGCTACATAATGTTGTACGTTATATCGTATTGCTACATAACGTTATACGTTATATCCTAATGCTACATAACGTTATACGCTGTATCGTAATGCTACATAACGTTATACGTTATATGGTAATGCTACATATCGTTATACGTTATAACGTATTACCATATAACGTTATTCGTTATATCGTAATGCTACATAACGTTATACGTTATATCGTAATGCTACATAACGTTATACGTTATGTCGGAATGCTACATAACGTTATACGTTATATCGTAATGCTACATGACGTTATACGTTATATCGTAATGCTACATAACGTTATACTTTATATCCTAATGCTACATAACGTTATACGCTGTATCGTAATGCTACATAACGTTAAACGTTATAACGTAATACTACATAATGTTATACGTTATATTGTAATGCTACATAACGTTATAAGTTATATCGTAATGCTACATCACGTTATACGTTATATCGTAATGCTACATATCGTTATACGTTATAACGTATTACCATATAACGTTATTCGTTATATCGTAATGCTACATAACGTTACACGTTATATCGTAATGCTACATAACGTTATACGTTATGTCGGAATGCTACATAACGTTATACGTTATATCGTAATGCTACATGACGTTATACGTTATATCGTAATGCTACATAACGTTATACTTTATATCCTAATGCTACATAACGTTATACGCTGTATCGTAATGCTACATAACGTTATACGTTATAACGTAATACTACATAACGTTATACGTGATATTGTAATGCTACATAACGTTATAAGTTATATCGTAATGCTACATCACGTTATACGTTATATCGTAATGCTACATAACGTTATACGTTATAACGTATTACCATATAACGTTATACGTTACATCGTAATGCTACATAACGTTATACGTTATATCGTATGCTACATAACGTTATACGTTATATCGTAATGCTACATAACGTTATACTTTATATCCTAATGCTAAATAAGGTTATACGCTGTATCGTAATGCTACATAACGTTATACGTCATATTGTAATGCTACATAACGTTATACGTTATATCGTAATGCTACATGACGTTATTCGTTATATCGTAATGCTACATAACGTTATACGTTATATGGTAATGCTACATAACGTTATACGCTATAACGTATTACCATATAACGTTATACGTTATATAGTAATGCTACATAACGTTATACGTTATATCTTACTGCTACATAACGTTATGAGTTATATTGTAATGCTACATAACGTTATAAGTTATATGGTAATGCTACATAACGTTATACGATATAATGTATTACCATATAACGTTATACATTATATCGCAATGCTACATAACGTTATACGTTATATCGTAATGCTACATGACGTTATACGTTATATCGTAATGCTACATAACGTTATACGTTATATCCTAATGCTACATAACGTTATACGCTGTATCGTAATGCTACATAACGTTATACGATATAACGTAATACTACATAACGTTATACGTTATATTGTAATGCTACATAACGTTATAAGTTATATGGTAATGCTACATAACGTTATACGTTATAATGTATTACCGTATAACGTTATACATTATATCGTAATGCTACATAACGTTATACGTTATGTCGGAATGCTACATAACCTTATACGTTATATCGTAATGCTACATGACGTTATACGTTATATCGTAATGCTACATAACGTTATACGTTATATTGTAATGCCGCACAACGTTATACGTTATAACGTATTACCATATAACCTTATACGTTATATAGTAATGCTACATAACGTTATACGTTATATCTTACTGCTACATAACGTTATGAGTTATATCGTAATGCTACATAACGTTATACGATATAACGTAATACTACATATCGTTATACGTTATTACGTAATACTACATAACGTTATACGTTATATTGTAATGCTACATAATGTTGTACGTTATATCGTAATGCTACATAACGTTATACGTTATATCCTAATGCTACATAACGTTATACGCTGTATCTTAATGCTACATAACGTTATACGTTATATGGTAATGCTACATATCGTTATACGTTATATTGTAATGCTACATAACGTTATAAGTTATATGGTAATGCTACATAACGTTATACGATATAATGTATTACCATATAACGTTATACATTATATCGTAATGCTACATAACGTTATACGTTATATCGTAATGCTACATAACGTTATACTTTATATCCTAATGCTACATAACGTTATACGCTGTATCGTAATGCTACATAACGTTATACGTTATAACGTAATACTACATAACGTTATACGTTATATTGTAATGCTACATAACGTTATAAGTTATATCGTAATGCTACATAACGTTATACGTTATATCGTAATGCCACATAACGTTATACGTTATAACGTATTACCATATAACGTTATACGTTACATCGTAATGCTACATAACGTTATACGTTATATCGTAATGCTACACAACGTTATACGTTATATCGTAATGCTACATGACGTTATACGTTATATCGTAATGCTACATAACGTTATACGTTATATTGTAATGCAACACAACGTTATACGTTATAACGTATTACCATATAACCTTATACGTTATATAGTAATGCTACATAACGTTATACGTTATATCGTAATGCTACATGACGTTATACGTTATATCGTAATGCTACATAACGTTATACGTTATATTGTAATGCCACACAACGTTATACGTTATAACGTATTACCATATAACCTTATACGTTATATAGTAATGCTACATAACGTTATACGTTATATCTTACTGCTACATAAAGTTATGAGTTATATCGTAATGCTACATAACGTTATACGATATAACGTAATACTACATATCGTTATACGTTATTACGTAATACTACATAACGTTATACGTTATATTGTAATGCTACATAATGTTGTACGTTATATCGTAATGCTACATAACGTTATACGTTATATCCTAATGCTACATAACGTTATACGCTGTATCGTAATGCTACATAACGTTATACGTTATATGGTAATGCTACATATCGTTATACGTTATAACGTATTACCATATAACGTTATTCGTAATATCGTAATGCTACATAACGTTATACGTTATATGGTAATGCTACATATCGTTATACGTTATAACGTATTACCATATAACGTTATACGTTATATTGTAATGCTACATAATGTTGTACGTTATATCGTATTGCTACATAACGTTATACGTTATATCCTAATGCTACATAACGTTATACGCTGTATCGTAATGCTACATAACGTTATACGTTATATGGTAATGCTACATATCGTTATACGTTATAACGTATTACCATATAACGTTATTCGTTATATCGTAATGCTACATAACGTTATACGTTATATCGTAATGCTACATAACGTTATACGTTATGTCGGAATGCTACATAACGTTATACGTTATATCGTAATGCTACATGACGTTATACGTTATATCGTAATGCTACATAACGTTATACTTTATATCCTAATGCTACATAACGTTATACGCTGTATCGTAATGCTACATAACGTTATACGTTATAACGTAATACTACATAACGTTATACGTTATATTGTAATGCTACATAACGTTATAAGTTATATCGTAATGCTACATCACGTTATACGTTATATCGTAATGCTACATATCGTTATACGTTATAACGTATTACCATATAACGTTATTCGTTATATCGTAATGCTACATAACGTTATACGTTATATCGTAATGCTACATAACGTTATACGTTATGTCGGAATGCTACATAACGTTATACGTTATATCGTAATGCTACATGACGTTATACGTTATATCGTAATGCTACATAACGTTATACTTTATATCCTAATGCTACATAACGTTATAGGCTGTATCGTAATGCTACATAACGTTATACGTTATAACGTAATACTACATAACGTTATACGTGATATTGTAATGCTACATAACGTTATAAGTTATATCGTAATGCTACATCACGTTATACGTTATATCGTAATGCTACATAACGTTATACGTTATAACGTATTACCATATAACGTTATACGTTACATCGTAATGCTACATAACGTTATACGTTATATCGTATGCTACATAACGTTATACGTTATATCGTAATGCTACATAACGTTATACTTTATATCCTAATGCTACATAAGGTTATACGCTGTATCGTAATGCTACATAACGTTATACGTCATATTGTAATGCTACATAACGTTATACGTTATATCGTAATGCTACATGACGTTATTCGTTATATCGTAATGCTACATAACGTTATACGTTACATGGTAATGCTACATATCGTTATACGCTATAACGTATTACCATATAACGTTATACGTTATATAGTAATGCTACATAACGTTATACGTTATATCTTACTGCTACATAACGTTATGAGTTATATTGTAATGCTACATAACGTTATAAGTTATATGGTAATGCTACATAACGTTATACGATATAATGTATTACCATATAAAGTTATACATTATATCGCAATGCTACATAACGTTATACGCTGTATCGTAATGCTACATAACGTTATACGTTATATGGTAATGCTACATATCGTTATACGTTATATTGTAATGCTACATAACGTTATAAGTTATATGGTAATGCTACATAACGTTATACGATATAATGTATTACCATATAACGTTATACATTATATCGCAATGCTACATAACGTTATACGTTATAAAGTAATACTACATAACGTTATACGTTATATTGTAATGCTACATAACGTTATAAGTTATATGGTAATGCTACATAACGTTATACGATATAATGTATTACCATATAACGTTATACATTATATCGTAATGCTACATAACGTTATACGTTATATTGTAATGCTACATAACGTTATACGTTATATGGTAATGCTACATATCGTTATACGCTATAACGTATTACCATATAACGTTATTCGTTATATCGTAATGCTACATAACGTTATACGTTATATTGTAATGCCACACAACGTTATACGTTATAACGTATTACCATATAACCTTATACGTTATATAGTAATGCTACATAACGTTATACGTTATATCTTACTGCTACATAACGTTATGAGTTATATCGTAATGCTACATAACGTTATACGATATAACGTAATACTACATATCGTTATACGTTATTACGTAATACTACATAACGTTATACGTTATATTGTAATGCTACATAATGTTGTACGTTATATCGTAATGCTACATAACGTTATACGTTATATCCTAATGCTACATAACGTTATACGCTGTATCGTAATGCTACATAACGTTATACGTTATATGGTAATGCTACATATCGTTATACGTTATATTGTAATGCTACATAACGTTATAAGTTATATGGTAATGCTACATAACGTTATACGATATAATGTATTACCATATAACGTTATACATTATATCGTAATGCTACATAACGTTATACGTTATATTGTAATGCCACACAACGTTATACGTTATAACGTATTACCATATAACCTTATACGTTATATGGTAATGCTACATAACGTTATACGTTATATCTTACTGCTACATAACGTTATGAGTTATATCGTAATGCTACATAACGTTATACGATATAACGTAATACTACATATCGTTATACGTTATTACGTAATACTACATAACGTTATACGTTATATTGTAATGCTACATAATGTTGTACGTTATATCGTAATGCTACATAACGTTATACGTTATATCCTAATGATACATAACGTTATACGCTGTATCGTAATGCTACATAACGTTATACGTTATATGGTAATGCTACATATCGTTATACGTTATATCGTAATGCTACATAACGTTATACTTTATATCCTAATGCTACATAACGTTATACGCTGTATCGTAATGCTACATAACGTTATACGTTATAACGTAATACTACATAACGTTATACGTTATATTGTAATGCTACATAACGTTATAAGTTATATCGTAATGCTACATAACGTTATACGTTATATCCTAATGCTACATAACGTTATACGTTATAACGTATTACCATATAACGTTATACGTTACATCGTAATGCTACATAACGTTAAACGTTATATCGTAATGCTACACAACGTTATACGTTATATCGTAATGCTACATGACGTTATACGTTATATCGTAATGCTACATAACGTTATACGTTATATTGTAATGCCACACAACGTTATACGTTATAACGTATTACCATATAACCTTATACGTTATATAGTAATGCTACATAACGTTATACGTTATATCGTAATGCTACATGACGTTATACGTTATATCGTAATGCTACATAACGTTATACGTTATATTGTAATGCCACACAACGTTATACGTTATAACGTATTACCATATAACCTTATACGTTATATAGTAATGCTACATAACGTTATACGTTATATCTTACTGCTACATAACGTTATGAGTTATATCGTAATGCTACATAACGTTATACGATATAACGTAATACTACATATCGTTATACGTTATTACGTAATACTACATAACGTTATACGTTATATTGTAATGCTACATAATGTTGTACGTTATATCGTAATGCTACATAACGTTATACGTTATATCCTAATGCTACATAACGTTATACGCTGTATCGTACTGCTACATAACGTTATACGTTATATGGTAATGCTACATATCGTTATACGTTATAACGTATTACCATATAACGTTATACGTTATATTGTAATGCTACATAACGTTATAAGTTATATCGTAATGCTATATAACGTTATACGTTATATCGTAATGCTACATAACGTTATACGTTATAACGTATTACCATATAACGTTATACGTTACATCGTAATGCTACATAACGTTATACGTTATATCGTGATGCTACACAACGTTATACGTTATATCGTAATGCTACATGACGTTATACGTTATATCGTAATGCTACATAACGTTATACGTTATATTGTAATGCCACACAACGTTATACGTTATAACGTATTACCATATAACCTTATACGTTATATAGTAATGCTACATAACGTTATACGTTATATCGTAATGCTACATGACGTTATACGTTATATCGTAATGCTACATAACGTTATACGCTGTATCGTAATGCTACATAACGTTATACGTTATATGGTAATGCTACATATCGTTATACGTTATAACGTATTACCATATAACGTTTTTCGTTATATCGTAATGCTACATAACGTTATACGTCATATCGTGATGCTACACAACGTTATACGTTATATCGTAATGCTACATGACGTTATTCGTTATATCGTAATGCTACATAACGTTATACGTTATATGGTAATGCTACATATCGTTATACGTTATAACGTATTACCATATAACGTTATACGTTATATTGTAATGCTACATAATGTTGTACGTTATATCGTATTGCTACATAACGTTATACGTTATATCCTAATGCTACATAACGTTATACGCTGTATCGTAATGCTACATAACGTTATACGTTATATGGTAATGCTACATATCGTTATACGTTATAACATATTACCATATAACGTTATTCGTTATATCGTAATGCTACATAACGTTATACGTTATATCGTAATGCTACATAACGTTATACGTTATGTCGGAATGCTACATAACGTTATACGTTATATCGTAATGCTACATGACGTTATACGTTATATCGTAATGCTACATAACGTTATACTTTATATCCTAATGCTACATAACGTTATACGCTGTATCGTAATGCTACATAACGTTAAACGTTATAACGTAATACTACATAATGTTATACGTTATATTGTAATGCTACATAACGTTATAAGTTATATCGTAATGCTACATCACGTTATACGTTATATCGTAATGCTACATATCGTTATACGTTATAACGTATTACCATATAACGTTATTCGTTATATCGTAATGCTACATAACGTTACACGTTATATCGTAATGCTACATAACGTTATACGTTATGTCGGAATGCTACATAACGTTATACGTTATATCGTAATGCTACATGACGTTATACGTTATATCGTAATGCTACATAACGTTATACTTTATATCCTAATGCTACATAACGTTATACGCTGTATCGTAATGCTACATAACGTTATACGTTATAACGTAATACTACATAACGTTATACGTGATATTGTAATGCTACATAACGTTATAAGTTATATCGTAATGCTACATCACGTTATACGTTATATCGTAATGCTACATAACGTTATACGTTATAACGTATTACCATATAACGTTATACGTTACATCGTAATGCTACATAACGTTATACGTTATATCGTATGCTACATAACGTTATACGTTATATCGTAATGCTACATAACGTTATACTTTATATCCTAATGCTAAATAAGGTTATACGCTGTATCGTAATGCTACATAACGTTATACGTCATATTGTAATGCTACATAACGTTATACGTTATATCGTAATGCTACATGACGTTATTCGTTATATCGTAATGCTACATAACGTTATACGTTACATGGTAATGCTACATATCGTTATACGCTATAACGTATTACCATATAACGTTATACGTTATATAGTAATGCTACATAACGTTATACGTTATATCTTACTGCTACATAACGTTATGAGTTATATTGTAATGCTACATAACGTTATAAGTTATATGGTAATGCTACATAACGTTATACGATATAATGTATTACCATATAAAGTTATACATTATATCGCAATGCTACATAACGTTATACGCTGTATCGTAATGCTACATAACGTTATACGTTATATGGTAATGCTACATATCGTTATACGTTATATCGTAATGCTACATAACGTTATACTTTATATCCTAATGCTAAATAAGGTTATACGCTGTATCGTAATGCTACATAACGTTATACGTCATATTGTAATGCTACATAACGTTATACGTTATATCGTAATGCTACATGACGTTATTCGTTATATCGTAATGCTACATAACGTTATACGTTACATGGTAATGCTACATATCGTTATACGCTATAACGTATTACCATATAACGTTATACGTTATATAGTAATGCTACATAACGTTATACGTTATATCTTACTGCTACATAACGTTATGAGTTATATTGTAATGCTACATAACGTTATAAGTTATATGGTAATGCTACATAACGTTATACGATATAAAGTATTACCATATAAAGTTATACATTATATCGCAATGCTACATAACGTTATACGCTGTATCGTAATGCTACATAACGTTATACGTTATATGGTAATGCTACATATCGTTATACGTTATATTGTAATGCTACATAACGTTATAAGTTATATGGTAATGCTACATAACGTTATACGATATAATGTATTACCATATAACGTTATACATTATATCGCAATGCTACATAACGTTATACGTTATAAAGTAATACTACATAACGTTATACGTTATATTGTAATGCTACATAACGTTATAAGTTATATGGTAATGCTACATAACGTTATACGATATAATGTATTACCATATAACGTTATACATTATATCGTAATGCTACATAACGTTATACGTTATATTGTAATGCTACATAACGTTATACGTTATATGGTAATGCTACATATCGTTATACGCTATAACGTATTACCATATAACGTTATTCGTTATATCGCAATGCTACATAACGTTATACGTTATATTGTAATGCCACACAACGTTATACGTTATAACGTATTACCATATAACCTTATACGTTATATAGTAATGCTACATAACGTTATACGTTATATCTTAATGCTACATAACGTTATGAGTTATATCGTAATGCTACATAACGTTATACGATATAACGTAATACTACATATCGTTATACGTTATTACGTAATACTACATAACGTTATACGTTATATTGTAATGCTACATAATGTTGTACGTTATATCGTAATGCTACATAACGTTATACGTTATATCCTAATGCTACATAACGTTATACGCTGTATCGTAATGCTACATAACGTTATACGTTATATGGTAATGCTACATATCGTTATACGTTATATTGTAATGCTACATAACGTTATAAGTGATATGGTAATGCTACATAACGTTATACGATATAATGTATTACCATATAACGTTATACATTATATCGTAATGCTACATAACGTTATACGTTATATTGTAATGCCACACAACGTTATACGTTATAACGTATTACCATATAACCTTATACGTTATATAGTAATGCTACATAACGTTATACGTTATATCTTACTGCTACATAACGTTATGAGTTATATCGTAATGCTACATAACGTTATACGATATAACGTAATACTACATATCGTTATACGTTATTACGTAATACTACATAACGTTATACGTTATATTGTAATGCTACATAATGTTGTACGTTATATCGTAATGCTACATAACGTTATACGTTATATCCTAATGCTACATAACGTTATACGCTGTATCGTAATGCTACATAACGTTATACGTTATATGGTAATGCTACATATCGTTATACGTTATATCGTAATGCTACATAACGTTATACTTTATATCCTAATGCTACATAACGTTATACGCTGTATCGTAATGCTACATAACGTTATACGTTATAACGTAATACTACATAACGTTATACGTTATATTGTAATGCTACATAACGTTATAAGTTATATCGTAATGCTACATAACGTTATACGTTATATCCTAATGCTACATAACGTTATACGTTATAACGTATTACCATATAACGTTATACGTTACATCGTAATGCTACATAACGTTAAACGTTATATCGTAATGCTACACAACGTTATACGTTATATCGTAATGCTACATGACGTTATACGTTATATCGTAATGCTACATAACGTTATACGTTATATTGTAATGCCACACAACGTTATACGTTATAACGTATTACCATATAACCTTATACGTTATATAGTAATGCTACATAACGTTATACGTTATATCGTAATGCTACATGACGTTATACGTTATATCGTAATGCTACATAACGTTATACGTTATATTGTAATGCCACACAACGTTATACGTTATAACGTATTACCATATAACCTTATACGTTATATAGTAATGCTACATAACGTTATACGTTATATCTTACTGCTACATAACGTTATGAGTTATATCGTAATGCTACATAACGTTATACGATATAACGTAATACTACATATCGTTATACGTTATTACGTAATACTACATAACGTTATACGTTATATTGTAATGCTACATAATGTTGTACGTTATATCGTAATGCTACATAACGTTATACGTTATATCCTAATGCTACATAACGTTATACGCTGTATCGTACTGCTACATAACGTTATACGTTATATGGTAATGCTACATATCGTTAAACGTTATAACATATTACCATATAACGTTATACGTTATATTGTAATGCTACATAACGTTATAAGTTATATCGTAATGCTACATAACGTTATACGTTATATCGTAATGCTACATAACGTTATACGTTATAACGTATTACCATATAACGTTATACGTTACATCGTAATGCTACATAACGTTATACGTTATATCGTGATGCTACACAACGTTATACGTTATATCGTAATGCTACATGACGTTATACGTTATATCGTAATGCTACATAACGTTATACGTTATATTGTAATGCCACACAACGTTATACGTTATAACATAATACTACATAACGTTATACGTTATATTGTAATGCTACATAACGTTATAAGTTATATCGTAATGCTACATAACGTTATACGTTATATCCTAATGCTACATAACGTTATACGTTATAACGTATTACCATATAACCTTATACGTTATATAGTAATGCTACATAACGTTATACGTTATATCTTACTGCTACATAACGTTATGAGTTATATCGTAATGCTACATAACGTTATACGATATAACGTAATACTACATATCGTTATACGTTATTACGTAATACTACATAACGTTATACGTTATATTGTAATGCTACATAATGTTGTACGTTATATCGTAATGCTACATAACGTTATACGTTATATCCTAATGCTACATAACGTTATACGCTGTATCGTAATGCTACATAACGTTATACGTTATATGGTAATGCTACATATCGTTATACGTTATATCGTAATGCTACATAACGTTATACTTTATATCCTAATGCTACATAACGTTATACGCTGTATCGTAATGCTACATAACGTTATACGTTATAACGTAATACTACATAACGTTATACGTTATATTGTAATGCTACATAACGTTATAAGTTATATCGTAATGCTACATAACGTTATACGTTATATCCTAATGCTACATAACGTTATACGTTATAACGTATTACCATATAACGTTATACGTTACATCGTAATGCTACATAACGTTAAACGTTATATCGTAATGCTACACAACGTTATACGTTATATCGTAATGCTACATGACGTTATACGTTATATCGTAATGCTACATAACGTTATACGTTATATTGTAATGCCACACAACGTTATACGTTATAACGTATTACCATATAACCTTATACGTTATATAGTAATGCTACATAACGTTATACGTTATATCGTAATGCTACATGACGTTATACGTTATATCGTAATGCTACATAACGTTATACGTTATATTGTAATGCCACACAACGTTATACGTTATAACGTATTACCATATAACCTTATACGTTATATCGTAATGCTACATAACGTTATACGTTATATCCTAATGCTACATAACGTTATACGCTGTATCGTAATGCTACATAACGTTATACGTTATATGGTAATGCTACATATCGTTATACGTTATATCGTAATGCTACATAACGTTATACTTTATATCCTAATGCTACATAACGTTATACGCTGTATCGTAATGCTACATAACGTTATACGTTATAACGTAATACTACATAACGTTATACGTTATATTGTAATGCTACATAACGTTATAAGTTATATCGTAATGCTACATAACGTTATACGTTATATCCTAATGCTACATAACGTTATACGTTATAACGTATTACCATATAACGTTATACGTTACATCGTAATGCTACATAACGTTAAACGTTATATCGTAATGCTACACAACGTTATACGTTATATCGTAATGCTACATGACGTTATACGTTATATCGTAATGCTACATAACGTTATACGTTATATTGTAATGCCACACAACGTTATACGTTATAACGTATTACCATATAACCTTATACGTTATATAGTAATGCTACATAACGTTATACGTTATATCGTAATGCTACATGACGTTATACGTTATATCGTAATGCTACATAACGTTATACGTTATATTGTAATGCCACACAACGTTATACGTTATAACGTATTACCATATAACCTTATACGTTATATCGTAATGCTACATAACGTTATACGTTATATCCTAATGCTACATAACGTTATACGCTGTATCGTAATGCTACATAACGTTATACGTTATATGGTAATGCTACATATCGTTATACGTTATATCGTAATGCTACATAACGTTATACTTTATATCCTAATGCTACATAACGTTATACGCTGTATCGTAATGCTACATAACGTTATACGTTATAACGTAATACTACATAACGTTATACGTTATATTGTAATGCTACATAACGTTATAAGTTATATCGTAATGCTACATAACGTTATACGTTATATCCTAATGCTACATAACGTTATACGTTATAACGTATTACCATATAACGTTATACGTTACATCGTAATGCTACATAACGTTAAACGTTATATCGTAATGCTACACAACGTTATACGTTATATCGTAATGCTACATGACGTTATACGTTATATCGTAATGCTACATAACGTTATACGTTATATTGTAATGCCACACAACGTTATACGTTATAACGTATTACCATATAACCTTATACGTTATATAGTAATGCTACATAACGTTATACGTTATATCGTAATGCTACATGACGTTATACGTTATATCGTAATGCTACATAACGTTATACGTTATATTGTAATGCCACACAACGTTATACGTTATAACGTATTACCATATAACCTTATACGTTATATAGTAATGCTACATAACGTTATACGTTATATCTTACTGCTACATAACGTTATGAGTTATATCGTAATGCTACATAACGTTATACGATATAACGTAATACTACATATGGTTATACGTTATTACGTAATACTACATAACGTTATACGTTATATTGTAATGCTACATAATGTTGTACGTTATATCGTAATGCTACATAACGTTATACGTTATATCCTAATGCTACATAACGTTATACGCTGTATCGTACTGCTACATAACGTTATACGTTATATGGTAATGCTACATATCGTTACACGTTATAACGTATTACCATATAACGTTATACGTTATATTGTAATGCTACATAACGTTATAAGTTATATCGTAATGCTACATAACGTTATACGTTATATCGTAATGCTACATAACGTTATACGTTATAACGTATTACCATATAACGTTATACGTTACATCGTAATGCTACATAACGTTATACGTTATATCGTGATGCTACACAACGTTATACGTTATATCGTAATGCTACATGACGTTATACGTTATATCGTAATGCTACATAACGTTATACGTTATATTGTAATGCCACACAACGTTATACGTTATAACGTATTACCATATAACCTTATACGTTATATAGTAATGCTACATAACGTTATACGTTATATCGTAATGCTACATGACGTTATACGTTATATCGTAATGCTACATAACGTTATACGTTATATTGTAATGCCACACAACGTTATACGTTATAACGTATTACCATATAACCTTATACGTTATATAGTAATGCTACATAACGTTATACGTTATATCTTACTGCTACATAACGTTATGAGTTATATCGTAATGCTACATAACGTTATACGATATAACGTAATACTACATATCGTTATACGTTATTACGTAATACTACATAACGTTATACGTTATATTGTAATGCTACATAATGTTGTACGTTATATCGTAATGCTACATAACGTTATACGTTATATCCTAATGCTACATGACGTTATACGTTATATCGTAATGCTACATAACGTTATACGTTATATTGTAATGCCACACAACGTTATACGTTATAACGTATTACCATATAACCTTATACGTTATATAGTAATGCTACATAACGTTATACGTTATATCGTAATGCTACATGACGTTATACGTTATATCGTAATGCTACATAACGTTATACGTTATATTGTAATGCCACACAACGTTATACGTTATAACGTATTACCATATAACCTTATACGTTATATAGTAATGCTACATAACGTTATACGTTATATCTTACTGCTACATAACGTTATGAGTTATATCGTAATGCTACATAACGTTATACGATATAACGTAATACTACATATCGTTATACGTTATTACGTAATACTACATAACGTTATACGTTATATCGTAATGCTACATGACGTTATACGTTATATCGTAATGCTACATAACGTTATACGTTATATTGTAATGCCACACAACGTTATACGTTATAACGTATTACCATATAACCTTATACGTTATATAGTAATGCTACATAACGTTATACGTTATATCTTACTGCTACATAACGTTATGAGTTATATCGTAATGCTACATAACGTTATACGATATAACGTAATACTACATATCGTTATACGTTATTACGTAATACTACATAACGTTATACGTTATATTGTAATGCTACATAATGTTGTACGTTATATCGTAATGCTACATAACGTTATACGTTATATCCTAATGCTACATAACGTTATACGCTGTATCGTAATGCTACATAAGGTTATACGTTATATGGTAATGCTACATATCGTTATACGTTATATTGTAATGCTACATAACGTTATAAGTTATATGGTAATGCTACATAACGTTATACGATATAATGTATTACCATATAACGTTATACATTATATCGTAATGCTACATAACGTTATACGTTATATCGTAATGCTACATAACGTTATACTTTATATCCTAATGCTACATAACGTTATACGCTGTATCGTAATGCTACATAACGTTATACGTTATAACGTAATACTACATAACGTTATACGTTATATTGTAATGCTACATAACGTTATAAGTTATATCGTAATGCTACATAACGTTATACGTTATATCGTAATGCTACATAACGTTATACGTTATAACGTACTACCATATAACGTTATACGTTACATCGTAATGCTACATAACGTTATACGTTATATCGTAATGCTACACAACGTTATACGTTATATCGTAATGCTACATGACGTTATACGTTATATCGTAATGCTACATAACGTTATACGTTATATTGTATTGCCACACAACGTTATACGTTATAACGTATTACCATATAACCTTATACGTTATATAGTAATGCTACATAACGTTATACGTTATATCGTAATGCTACATAACGTTATACGTTATATCCTAATGCTACATAACGTTATACGCTGTATCGTAATGCTACATAACGTTATACGTTATATGGTAATGCTACATATCGTTATACGTTATATTGTAATGCTACATAACGTTATAAGTTATATGGTAATGCTACATAACGTTATACGATATAATGTATTACCATATAACGTTATACATTATATCGTAATGCTACATAACGTTATACGTTATATCGTAATGCTACATAACGTTATACTTTATATCCTAATGCTACATAACGTTATACGCTGTATCGTAATGCTACATAACGTTATACGTTATAACGTAATACTACATAACGTTATACGTTATATTGTAATGCTACATAACGTTATAAGTTATATCGTAATGCTACATAACGTTATACGTTATATCGTAATGCTACATAACGTTATACGTTATAACGTATTACCATATAACGTTATACGTTACATCGTAATGCTACATAACGTTATACGTTATATCGTAATGCTACAAAACGTTATACGTTATATCGTAATGCTACATGACGTTATACGTTATATCGTAATGCTACATAACGTTATACGTTATATTGTAATGCCACACAACGTTATACGTTATAACGTATTACCATATAACCTTATACGTTATATAGTAATGCTACATAACGTTATACGTTATATCGTAATGCTACATGACGTTATACGTTATGTCGTAATGCTACATAACGTTATACGTTATATTGTAATGCCACACAACGTTATACGTTATAACGTATTACCATATAACCTTATACGTTATATAGTAATGCTACATAACGTTATACGTTATATCTTACTGCTACATAACGTTATAAGTTATATGGTAATGCTACATAACGTTATACGATATAATGTATTACCATATAACGTTATACGTTATATCGTAATGCTACACAACGTTATACGTTATATCGTAATGCTACATGACGTTATACGTTATATCGTAATGCTACATAACGTTATACGTTATATTGTATTGCCACACAACGCTATACGTTATAACGTATTACCATATAACCTTATACGTTATATAGTAATGCTACATAACGTTATACGTTATATCGTAATGCTACATGACGTTATACGTTATATCGTAATGCTACATAACGTTATACGTTATATCCTAATGCTACATAACGTTATACGCTGTATCGTAATGCTACATAACGTTATACGTTATATGGTAATGCTACATATCGTTATACGTTATATTGTAATGCTACATAACGTTATAAGTTATATGGTAATGCTACATAACGTTATACGATATAATGTATTACCATATAACGTTATACATTATATCGTAATGCTACATAACGTTATACGTTATATCGTAATGCTACATAACGTTATACTTTATATCCTAATGCTACATAACGTTATACGCTGTATCGTAATGCCACATAACGTTATACGTTATAACGTAATACTACATAACGTTATACGTTATATTGTAATGCTACATAACGTTATAAGTTATATCGTAATGCTACATAACGTTATACGTTATATCGTAATGCTACATAACGTTATACGTTATAACGTATTACCATATAACGTTATACGTTACATCGTAATGCTACATAACGTTATACGTTATATCGTAATGCTACACAACGTTATACGTTATATCGTAATGCTACATGACGTTATACGTTATATCGTAATGCTACATAACGTTATACGTTATATTGTAATGCCACACAACGTTATACGTTATAACGTATTACCATATAACCTTATACGTTATATAGTAATGCTACATAACGTTATACGTTATATCGTAATGCTACATGACGTTATACGTTATATCGTAATGCTACATAACGTTATACGTAATATTGTAATGCCACACAACGTTATACGTTATAACGTATTACCATATAACCTTATACGTTATATAGTAATGCTACATAACGTTATACGATATAACGTAATACTACATATCGTTATACGTTATTACGTAATACTACATAACGTTATACGTTATACTGTAATGCTACATAATGTTGTACGTTATATCGTAATGCTACATAACGTTATACGTTATATCCTAATGCTACATAACGTTATACGCTGTATCGTAATGCTACATAACGTTATACGTTATATGGTAATGCTACATATCGTTATACGTTATAACGTATTACCATATAACGTTATTCGTTATATCGTAATGCTACATAACGTTATACGTTATATCGTAATGCTACATAACGTTATACGTTATGTCGGAATGCTACATAACGTTATACGTTATATCGTAATGCTACATGACGTTATACGTTATATCGTAATGCTACATAACGTTATACTTTATATCCTAATGCTACATAACGTTATACGCTGTATCGTAATGCTACATAACGTTATACGTTATAACGTAATACTACATAACGTTATACGTTATATTGTAATGCTACATAACGTTATACGTTATAACGTATTACCATATAACGTTATACGTTACATCGTAATGCTACATAACGTTATACGTTATATCGTAATGCTACACAACGTTATACGTTATATCGTAATGCTACATGACGTTATACGTTATATCGTAATGCTACATAACGTTATACGTTATATTGTAATGCCACACAACGTTATACGTTATAACGTATTACCATATAACCTTATACGTTATATAGTAATGCTACATAACGTTATACGTTATATCGTAATGCTACATGACGTTATACGTTATATCGTAATGCTACATAACGTTATACGTTATATTGTAATGCCACACAACGTTATACGTTATAACGTATTACCATATAACCTTATACGTTATATAGTAATGCTACATAACGTTATACGTTATATCTTACTGCTACATAACGTTATGAGTTATATCGTAATGCTACATAACGTTATACGATATAACGTAATACTTCATATCGTTATACGTTATTACGTAATACTACATAACGTTATACGTTATATTGTAATGCTACATAATGTTGTACGTTATATCGTAATGCTACATAACGTTATACGTTATATCCTAATGCTACATAACGTTATACGCTGTATCGTAATGCTACATAACGTTATACGTTATATGGTAATGCTACATAACGTTATACGTTATAACGTATTACCATATAACGTTATACGTTACATCGTAATGCTACATAACGTTATACGTTATATCGTAATGCTACACAACGTTATACGTTATATCGTAATGCTACATAACGTTATACGCTGTATCGTAATGCTACATAACGTTATACGTTATATGGTAATGTTACATATCGTTATACGTTATAACGTATTACCATATAACGTTATTCGTTATATCGTAATGCTACATAACGTTATACGTTATATCGTAATGCTACATAACGTTATACGTTATATCGTAATGCTACACAACGTTATACGTTATATCGTAATGCTACATGACGTTATACGTTATATCGT